>APFE030436514.1:0-10122 GCA_000404065.3 Pinus taeda | reverse complement strand
TAGATTTATGTTAAATGTATGTTATATATTTATTTTATGTAATCCAAAAGTTAGAACAATTTAAGAATTAGAACAAAAAAAAAGCATAGAAAAACATTTGGAATTTAGTTCATTTAGATTTAAATACAAATATTTAGAATGGATGTCAAAATTGTGTTAATAACAAAGCATCTAAAATTTCTTAGTGATTTAATTTTGTGTTTTCAACATAAAATCTATTTTGTGTAATAGATTTATATAATACATTGATTCATTTTGATTGGCTTTATATATTAAATTTTTGTTCATTTAGATTTAAATAAAGAAATTGAGAATCCACGTAAAACTTGTGTTAATGCTAAATTATGTTAATTTCTTATTAATTCAATTTATTGTATTCAATATAAAATCTGGAGAATTTATTAAACATCAATATATTAATATGTGTTTTATATTAATATTAAACATCAATATGGACGCCATGGCCAAGGTTTTTGGAAACGAGTTCTTGGTTGCCGTCTCGCTGCAAATCAATGGAGGGAGCTCCGTGGCACCAGATCGAAGGCCTCTTGAAGACGGGAGAGTTGTTCCTGATCCATGGGCAATAATAAGGAGTGGACATGGCACAAGATCTTTTTTTTTTGCCGTAGATCGAATCTACCACAAGTCAGTCGCAGCAAGTCTCCTCATGGCACGTCCTTCCCATAGAATTTATCTTGTGACCAAGGCAAACTTAGGCGGTGATAGAGCAGGTTTTGAGGGTTTGGCATTGATGGCTAGGAGTAAGCACAAAGGCCTGGAAATAGACAAAAAGGTGGTGAGTAATGCTATCAGAAAGGAGGTGGGAGGTGCACTTATGGATATGTATTGCAGGTGCCATTCTGTGGAGGATGCAAACCAAGTGTTTGAGGAAATGTGCCATCGCGATGTGGTCACATGGACAGCTATGATGGCTGGACTTGTGCATAATGGGTTTCATGGTGAAGCATTGGAATGTTTTTGGTAGCTACATGTGGAGGAACACAAGCCCAATTCGACAACTGTGACTTCAATTTTTCCAGTGTGCGGGAGTTTGGCAGCTCTGCAAGAGGGGAAGAAGGTTCATGGCTACATTGTCAGGGGCAAGCTTAATTCCAATGTTGCTGGGTGGACTATTTTAATGAACATGTATTCTAAATGTGGTTCTGTGGAGAATGAAAACAAAGTGTTTGACAAAGATTGTGAAGGAGATGTCATTACATGTAGTGTTATGATTATTGGGAATGGAAAAAAAGGGCATGCTAACAAGGCCTTCAAGATCTTTTGTCAAATGTTGAAGAACAGTGTGATGCCCAATGTTATTACTGTCGTAAATGTTCTCTTGATATGCAGTGATTCAACGGCTCTCCGGCAGGGATATAGAGTAAATGGACATGCTGAGGAAGCCCTTAGATTTATCCATCAAATGTGACAACATGGCATCGAACCAAACTTGCCAGTGTTTCTCGATATTCTACATGTGTGTGCCAACTTAGCAGTTCTGTAAGAAGGCAAGAAATTCCATGCATACATAATCAAAAGGGGATTTTATTCCAATGTAACCATGCATCCCAGTAGCTTATGGATCTAGCACGACATAGCAAGGAACCCACGTGCAATATCTGTCATGGAGCAAGGCTGCAATTTTTCTAGCCAGCCCCTGCTCCCCAATAGTCCATTGTTCCAGAGGGCCACCACAGAGTTCAGCAGTCAACAAAGCCCTAGGTCCAAGGGAAACATCATCAGAAAAGAATTGTCTAGGAGCTTCCAAAGTACCAGATTCCTCTTGTCTCAGTTTTGCAAAGGAAAGTAGAAGTTTGATCACTCTGCCTCGTTCCAGATCTAGATTGTGCTCCTTTCTGGAAAAACTCTGCTACAATGGATGAGCTCTTCGGATCTAGTGCAGGACGTTAAGCAAATCCTGGAATTTAAGATGGGGATTACCTTTGCACTTCAACGACTCCTCCACGAAGGTAAACAACTTGAGGATCTTTACCCCCTTTCTTTTTACAACATTAAGAGAAATGCCTCCATCATTTTTACCATTCGTTTGAGAGGGGGAGTTGTTGGACAGTCATCTTCAGTTGCGGCTTTTTCATACAAAGATGTTGTCCATGCTCAGATGCCCAAGAAAACAGCTCCACTAGCTCAGGCTTCCAAACCTTTTTTGGTGGACAAACTAGAGGAAACCCCTTCCATTGAAATAATACATCCAACGCTGGATGAGCAAATCCAAAAGTATGCAGAGCATGCCATTATTTGCAGGTTCAACGAGCTATGGCCACGCATAGCAGATCTCTACCAATGGATTCACTCTAACTAGACCAACAACTACAAGGTTCTCCTCTGCTCAAAGGGTTTCTTCATTATAGTGTTTGCTTTTAGTGAGGACTACTGAAAGGCATTAATTGAAGGCCCATGGTTCTGGGGCCCAGCAGGTTTATTCCTCACCCCTTGGTTCCCAGATTTCGATCCCTCTACAACAATCATCACCAAGCTCCCCATCTGGGTTAGACTTCCTAATCTCCCGACACATCTTTGGCACTTTGTTGTATTCCAAGGGATCGACAATACTCTAGGCCTCTTTCTAGCCACAGACACCTCTAGAGGGGAAAAGGGCGTATACACCTTCACCAGAATCTCTGCAGAAATAGACATGAGCAAAGGTCTACTTGATTAGATTAATCTCAAAATTGGAGACTTCCATTGGACTCAGACCCTATATTACGAGAACACAGCCTTTCGCTGCGAAATTGACATCACACAGGGCACCTTGAGAGCTATTGTCCCTCGATGCCTGCCCAAAAGAAGAAAGCCAATCCTAAGCTGAAATCAAAAAGCTGGAAACCTCATGATCCTCCCCCCATGGATGATTTGGATTCCAGCTCAGGTGAATAAGAAGGGGATGCGGAAGGAATGGACGCAAAGCGGGCACAGGATCCACCCTCGACTGGTCCTGAGGATTATACTATCCCACCAAACTCACAGAAAAGAACTCATGAGTCCTCTCCCTCGGATTCAGACAAGGAGACCTCTCTGTCAGCCCAGCTCAGTTTTCAAATCATGCCAGTTCAGTAGAGTCATCTTGGTTGGGTCAAAGTTGGTAAAAAGAAGGGAAAAAATGCCGAACAGTTGATTCTACCCACGTTGGGTAGAATCCTTTGGTTCTACTCTTGTTACTCTATTCATCTTGTTACTTCTTGTTTAGCACTGCTCTCTTCTTGTTTTCTCTTAGGGGCTAAGGTGGATAGCCTATCCTTTCTGGCTGGCCATTTTCTTGCTTCTCTTGGGTGTAACTTCGTATTGTACCATACGTCCTATTAATAGAATTATTCTTTACTGAGAAAAAAAAATATTGAAAATGAATATCTCGTTTAATGTTAATCAATATTAATATTGTTATTGTTATTATTATTATTATTAATGTTAAACATAGAAATCTCTATAAAAATATATTTGTCATCTATACATTAATGTGAATAACTCTTTTTATGTAAATATTTTTACTTGAATATGAATAACTTAATAATTAAGCTTTTTTAGGTCGGGATGTTAGGATTAAAAATATTTGGTATTTTTATATCATTTGGTTGATATAGCATTGTGTTAATTTTATAAATAGGTTTGAAGTTCTAGCATTTTTTTAACATTAAAAAAATAATTAGTTTTTGAATGTTAATACTTATATATTTGAAAAAAAAAAAATCGCTATATCACGATCATTAAAAAGTATTAACATTAATAAAAAATGATATTTAACAATGAATATTAAACATAGAAATTAATATAAAAATAATTATACATTTACGAACATTAACAATATTGGATTATAGAGATTAGGTTTAAAAATTTGTGGAATTTTGTTCACTATTGTAATAATGTCCTCATCGCTCATTTGATTTTATACAATGTCTATATGTGATGTTTTTTTTGTATGTGTAGATGGTAAATTATCTTTGTTTGTTACTTTTAATACTATTCAACATTAAATTGTTTTGTTGATACAAATTGTGTTTTTTTTTTTAATGTTAGGTGTTTTCATTGTTTGATCATGGATCGAACTATTTGGAGTGGTCTTCCATTTAAAATTATTCAAATTGTCCTCCTCTAGCTCCTTTTATTGGTTGTGATAAAGTTTAGCATTGTTAGAAGCAATGGAAGAATGTTTTGAAAAAATCTTCTTCCTTATTG
The DNA here is from genome assembly GCA_000404065.3 of Pinus taeda. Taxonomy (NCBI): domain Eukaryota; kingdom Viridiplantae; phylum Streptophyta; class Pinopsida; order Pinales; family Pinaceae; genus Pinus; species Pinus taeda. The sequence continues at coordinate 5,934 of APFE030436514.1, read as the reverse complement.
TGTTGCAAGCATGTCTCTATGAACAAATTTGGGTTTATGGTTCCTTCCCTCAATAAAGAAAACAATTATTTTGGTGTTGAATACCTTAATCATAATGGGCACATATCTCATTTTCATTTGTGCTCATAGATTCAAGATACAAAGTAGAGTATATTGTTGGACCAATGTTTGTTTTATGCTTACCAACAGAATTCTCCCATAAACATGACAATTTTAAAATGAATCCATTTACAAAGGGCTTTAAAAACATAGGGTCAATAAGAATTCGAGACTGGGGATTCTTTTCATTATTGGTAAATGTAAGAAGAAGAAATATGACTGGGTTGTTCTAAAACATATGTATGGTGGATTGCAGAATCAATTTTATCTTTGCAGTAGTCTTGATAAGGTTTTCCAAAGGGATAATCTTCCATCTGGTGCCACTTCACCCCTAATAATCAAGATTATCGTCGATATTGTTATAAAATCTACTCATTTTATGTAATAAAAAATGAATGTTGTTTTCCATTTGTTCCAATCACTATCATACGATGTATGTTGTTAGCAGTATATATGGCTCCACTTCTATTTTTGAATTTCATTTGTTAATTTTCTATTTTTTTTAATCTAGTTTGTTTTTTTTCCCTAGTTTTTGTTAATGTTTATTTTAATTTTTCTATTTTTTAGTTAATTATATAATTATTTTTTATTTTTTACTTTCCAAATATCCTTTTATGGTTATGAGATATATTATTCTATTAAATTTTTTTCCTTCTTTATATATATTCTTTATATTGTTTTTTATGTATTCAACACTTTAAATCTTTAATTTTAGTAGTTCTTTAAGTTTTTATGTTAATTTCTGTTTTTTTTTTTAATCAGTTTGTTTAATTCATTCTTTTTTAGATTTATGTTAATGTTTTTTTAATTTTCTATTTATTACACTTCTTAATTTTTGATATTTATTTTAATTTTTCGTTTTTCTTTCCATTTTTGTTTTTTTCTTCTTGCCAATTTTTTTTGGTAAAGATAAAAAAATCTTCCACCTTTTTCTTAAATATGTTTTTCTTTACTATTTATTTTTATTTATTAATTTTATGTTTTTTTTTTTTTTTTTTTTTTTTTTTTTTTTTTTTATATTCTTTCTTTTATAGGTTACATTTTGTTTTTCTTTTTTTCATTTTTTATGATTTTATTTTTTATTTTTTTATTTTATTTTATTTTATTTTTATGTTTGATATTTTTTGGTCTTTTTTTATATATTTGAAATTTTTTATATTTTTTTTTAGTATAATATTTTAATTTATGTTTTGTAATTTTTTTTAACTTTTTTTTTTCCTTTGTTGGTATGTTTCATTGTTTTAATCTTTTATTTTTAATTTAATTTTATGTTTTCATTAATTTTTTGGAATTTTAATGTTTTTTGCGGTGATGATAAAATATTTTATGCCATTAGTTCAAAATGTTGAAATTTTACACTTGAAAAAAAAAATGTGTTATCCTAGCATCAACACTTTTCATTTTGAGGGTGTTTTTTGAACAAAATTTACCATTGAAAAAAAAGTTGTTATTCGAAGTGTGTTTTTTGGACAATTTTTGCACAAAAAATTGGTTTCCACTGCCATTTTTAAAACATGTTGAAAATTTACACTAGAGAAAATGGTGTTATTCCAGCATCAACACTTTTCTTTTTTAGCATTGTTTTTTATGTTTTTACAGGGCTTTTTGGCCAAAGTTCCTATTTTGAGTTTATAGTTCCCGTTTCAAAGTTTACATCATTTTTTGAAAAAAAATACTAGTGCATTTTTCATTCTTTTGTGGTTGTTTATATTAGATATATGCTATGTTCCATGTTTATGGCTCCATAATGAATATTTTATTATTCATTGTAAACATATCATCTAAAGGCATAAGAAAGCATACAAGAAAATGAAATATGTCACCAGCATCACATGACATGTCTAATGAAAGTTGTTGTTTATGGTATCAAAAGATAAGGATGCCATAAATGAGCGTAGGAGAGATACATATCATAGAAGAATGAGTGAATCTACTCTTCAAAATTATTTTATAATTCCTCATTCGTATAGTACTATGGATGAGATGATGGAAATAATATTTCCTATTAATAGTTCATTATCAGAATATGCTCCTCGTCAGCATAATTTTTGTGTTCGATGCTCTCCTGAAAATGTTCATAATATTGGGGAACATCTAGCAATCGGGAAGAACATCATATTGATAATGTGGATGCAAATGCATATAATATTGGGGAAACATCTAGCAATTGGGAAGAACATCATATTGATAACGTGGATGCAAATGTCCACCCTAAACCTTCCGTGTCTATAATTGCATGTTTCGACCAAGGCCAAAAGCTACAAAACATCCATGGTGAAGGTAATGATGAAATTGTGTGTGACGATTTGGATTATAGATTAATTGGCCATTTGTTTGATAATTTAGAGTCATCTACTTGAAATATCAGAGCTTCGAATCTGCCTTCTCAAAGTACTATGGTCCCACCAAGAGAATCAGTCATCCATGATAGCATTTCACGTGGAAAAATGGATGTACGCAATGATATTTTTATTTTTATTGCAATAGTGATTATTTTATTACATTACTCTATTTACAAACATTTATTTACTAAACTTGTAATCTATTTTCTTCCCTTGGAGTAATATACAACTCATTTTAATAGAGGTCTATAAATCGATTCCCAATGTGTTCCATCTACTAATATAAGAAGTTAAGATGAAGCATGTCATAATCTTCTTGTGCATTCTCCTAGATAATCAAATTGCCAAAATAATTTAAATTTTGAATGTTTTTGATTTCCTCTTCATTTTTTGAATTTCTAGTTCGTTGGACATTAAATTTTATGTCATATTTTATTTTCTTCGAACATGACACAATTCATTTCAATAGAGTCATAGAAATTAACATTGTAGATGTTCCATCTCATAATGTTAGAAGTGAAGAGGAACCATCTCATAGCATTCATCCACGTCACCAAACAGATGTAAATGTTGAGCTCATTTGATCTTTTTCTCATTTTTTTCATTTACAGTTGGTTGGACATTGTATTTTATAACCTTTTACAAAAAACTCACGATTTCATCTGATCAGGTTGGAGAATTGGAATCCAAAACATCAAATTGAAAAACTAACATAGATGTTCATTGTATTTGATTTTTTTCCATTTTTTGGATCTTTATTTTTTGGACATTTAGTTTTATAGTGTATTTTATTTTGTTGAAATAGGAAACAATTCATTTGAATAGACGCATCGAAACTAACTCCATAAATCTTACATCCAGTGATGTTAGAAGTTAAGAGAAACCATCTGATAACCCTTTCTACATCAAAAAAACAAAATGTAAACTTTTGAATGCATTTGATTCTTTTCTCATTTTTTCATTTATAATTAGTTGAAAATTAAATTTTAAAATATTTTATGACAAAGAGACCTTTACATCCTCTCAGGTTTGCGAAATGCAAACCATAAATTTGGAAAGGCCATGTCATATATATATCCACATCCTTTAAATTTGGGAAGGGAATCTCATGTTCCTAAAGATGAAGTGCATTTTAGAATAAATTTTACTCTTCCAAATGCTTCTCAACATGGTCCAGTCAATAGAGATCATATTCATTTTGCTGAAAACATGATTGCAATGCATAAAAGACTTTGAGCAAAGATCGATAGCTTGTTAGTTGTCCAAATGTGCCACATTTCCCAAGAATCATATCCCATAATACATGTTTTGATTCATTCTGAAGGACCTATTTGTATATGATGTAAGAGCAAAAGAGTTTCCCATCGTTTTTGTCGATATAATAGCATGGTTCCTCGTGAGAAAACTCATATTTAAGAGTTCTTACTCAAGTTGAAGCAATTCTAATAGCATGTGTGAATCCTATTTTGCAAGTGAAACACGATCGTGGTGGGAAATATAAGTATAGTGGTCATACAATTAGCTTTCCTCAAGATATTTCTACAATTGTGTAAAGTCTTGTCTGACATGTTGAAGATATTGACTTTTTAATTGTGAGGAGACATGTCTCTCAGTATAAATATTATAAATGATATGTCAAAATATCTCATGTGATGGATGCATTTATTTTCAAAATCCCACATGATCAATATTATCAATATGTTGTAATTGACTATCATTCAGTGAATTCTCTACCCAAAAGATCAACATGTGTATTCTCTAGGCTTAAATGTGTTGAATTTCATATTGAAGAATATGGGATCAATGCAACTAATAATGAATGGTTGTCTGTTGAGCATTTTCCCTCTCATCCTTCTTCTTTTGTTTCTCAACTACCAAATGAAGAAGAGAAGTGGAAGAAATTAGAGAATTTCTTGATTATGTTGATTATTCACATGTTCAAGACATGGATTGGCCTAGTATTGGAACCTCTCTAGTGAATAAATATAATACAAAGTGGTTGTTAGATATGGCATTCAAAACATTCTTCCCCACTGTTGATGTTTATTGGTTTCAACCAGCTATTTGTAGTGTTGAACTTCATGAGTATGCATTGCATCTTCTTAGGCACTATGATTAGAGATTTTGAAGCCATCCTTTCTTTTGATATTACCTATTGAACATGATAATAAGACATCAGATCCAAGAAAATACTAAAGTTTTTGTAAAGAAAAATGTACATGATAACTCACCTACAACAATTGAAGCTTTGCATCACCAGCTTTCTGATTTACCAGATAATAAGTTGGTTGAGCATCTTATGCAATTTAGTTCTTCTTTGAGAGGTACAAGGGCATATTGAACTAACTATCAAACTAAACTTACTGACATGATTACCTAGTTGGGATGTCCATATTTATTTTTTACTTTGAGTGTAGCTAACACAAAGCGGCCAGAGTTCCATAACCTCATGCCCATACATTCGCATTCTTGTTCTTTAAATGAGCATCCTTTGAAAATTAAGAATTTTATCTAGTAGCCTAATATTGTTTCCAAATTTATGCACCACAGTTTCAATATTTTTTAGATGAAGTTCTCTAAAAATATCCTAAAGCCAAAGACTTATGGTACAAGTTTGTGTTGTTCAATTTATTTTCTATACTTTGTCAAATTTTTATTGTTTGTAATAACTACATCTTCATTTTCTTCACATATAACTGGAAACATAGAGTTTCAACACATCTCCATGGTTTTATATGGTTGGAAGGTGCTCCTCACATGGAAAGACTTTATTATTCAAATGGTTTTGATTTACAATTTGCAAAGAGATTCTCTGAAAGGTATGTAATTGCATCGAATCCACGTGACATACATTGTCACAACATAATGGTTCCATGAAACCTCAATGATGACCCTTTTCTATTGAATACCGATCAAATTTTCTCTTGCAATCTTCATAATGATTATGAAGAATTTTCAAACCATGTCCAAAGGCACCCAAAGTGTAGTGTAGATTCTTGTTTGTGCAAAAAAGGCATTATTCTGACATATCGGTACAACGCTCCATGGGATATTTGTGATGAATCAAGATTTTTAATAGATGATCAAGGAAGAAAAGAATATGAGCCAACAAGAAATGATGATAGGATCAATGTACATAACATTCACCTTCTAACAATGTGGTATGCAAATGTTGATTTCCAACCAATGCTTTCTCACTATGTTGGCTTGAAATATATTGTTGAGTAAGCATCATAAGCAGAAAAAAATTGAAAGTTATCATGATATGTTAACTATAATTTCAAATTCTATTGGCTCTTAGGATCATGCTTTATGTGCATAAAAAATATTTCTTGTAGAAATGATTGTTGATCATGACATTGGAGCATAATAAACACGCCATATGTTGCTTAAGCTACCTCTTGTTGTTTGTAGTTGGAAATTTATTTCCTTAAATGTTGGAGGAAACGTTTTGAGGAAAATATCAAGGGATGGATTGCAATGTTCATTTGAG
>APFE030436511.1:0-28991 GCA_000404065.3 Pinus taeda | reverse complement strand
CCAGGCACATTACAACCATTGCCCATTCCGACGTCAATTTGGACGGAGGTCTCCATGGATTTCATTACAGGTCTTCCAAAGTCTAGGAACAAGTCAGTCATCATGGTGGTTGTGGACCGACTGTCGAAGTATGCTCATTTCTGCGCCCTACCCCAACCATTTACACCAACCTTGGTTGCCCAAACTTTCATGGATCAGATCTTCAAATTGCATGGCATGCCCACTTCTATTGTGTCCGACCGCGACCCAATCTTCACCAGTAATTTTTGGCAGGAGCTCTTCAGAATACAAGGCACTCAACTCAAACTTAGTACTTCATATCATCCGCAAACAGATGGTCAAACCGAAGCCGTCAACAAATGTCTAGAAACCTACCTTAGTTGTTTCACTTCAGAAAAGCAACACCTTTGGGTACAGTGGTTACCTCTGGCGGAATGGTGGTATAACACCAACTATCATGCCACCACCGAAATGATTCCCTATGAAGCAGTCTATGGTCAACTTCCGCCTTCCCCTACTTCTTATCTCATGGGGTGCTCCAAAGTACAAGTCGTGGATCAACTCCTACAACACCGCGCAACCATGCTTGCCCACCTGCGCGAGAATCTTCATGAAGCTGAGAACCGTATGAAGCAACAGGCTGACCAACATCGCTCAGAGCGCCAATTTCAAGAAGGGGATCAGGTCTTTTTGAGGCTGCAACCCTATAAGCAAACATCACTCAAAGGCAAGGGTTGTCAAAAGCTCTCTCCAAAATTCTATGGACCATACCAAGTACTTCAGCGCATTGGAGAAGTGGCTTACAAGTTGGCTTTGCCACCTATAGCAAAAATCCACCCAGTTTTCCATGTATCGTGCCTCAAGAAAGTGATTGGGAACAATTGCTGAGTTCAAACCAGTCTACCGGAATTGGACGAGGAAGGGTCAATCTGGCTTCAACCGGAACAGGTTTTAGACACACGAGACAAGCACCTGCGCGGCCGCATGATTAAAGAGGTTCTCGTCAAATGAAAGACCCCTCTCCGGAAGATGCAACTTGGGAACCAGCCACTATTCTTCAGTAGTTTCCGCAGCTTCAGCCTTGAGGACAAGGCTAGTCTTAAGGGGGAGGGCATGTTAGGGTCCCACCCTAACCCCCTTATTTATGTCATGGGATCATGTCATAGTCAAGAGTCAATAAAGCCCATATTAATATTTGTAAGTGGTTAACCCGCAATTAATGAAGGGACCACAGTTAGTTGCAAATGGGCGGTAGTATTAAATAAAGGGTAAATGGGCGGTAGTATTAGATAGATGGTATTAATAAAACCCACAGTATTGGCCCGTGGTATTGCATGTATGAGTCATATATAAAGGATAGAGACCCCCTGCGAGGAGCATTGTGTCTTGTTTTATAATCGAGCTCTGCTCTATTGGAGGTTGCCCCCTCGAAGAGGCCTGTGAACATTTCTCTCTGAGTAATAAAATCATTGTTATTCTGTGCTCTGGGTATATTTTCTTCGCATATTCTGTGTTCTGGGTATTTTTTCTCGCATATTCTCTGTTCGGCATTACTTTGCAGGTTAAGAAGCATAACATTATATGTTTTTGCACAACATTCATCTTGGAATACATGTACCTGACCTTCGTTATTATTTTTCCTTTATTAAGTTTATTACATCGATTTTTAACCCAGGGCTGTTACAGACCCCTCCCCCTTAGGGAAACACCTTCCTCGGTGTTCAATGAACCTTACCACTAACAAAACTATTGAAACTAAATATATTTCCCATGTAATTTTATAGCTTTTCTATATGCATTATTTACAATGAACAACCTGCTGAAAAGAAACAACAACTTCAAAAAAATGACAACATAACAACCATACCTCTTATTGGAGCTTTATAATGCAACTCATTGCGGTATTTACATCCATATAAATATACCAAAATTTCTTTGCCTCAACCAACAAACAAGGAAGGATACATAGCCCACATCCAATTAGCCATCTCCCACAAAGGTTCATTGGGCCCAAATTGCTTCCACTATACTTTAACCTACTCAATTGCTTAATTCTGTAGCATGAGCATATTTCTATGCAAAATGCATTGAGGTTTCAACTGGAATTCTCATTATATCTCCACCTACAATACATAACAATCAATCACATGATCAACATCTTTCAGATACCTTGAAAGTAATAAAACATGGAAAAAATCATGTACTTTCACTATTGAAGGAAGTGACAATTGATAGGGCACTGGTCCAATCCTCTCAAGGATCTTGAAAGGCCTGAAATACTGAGGTGCTAGCTTCACACATGACCCAATCCTCAAGAAGTTCTTCTTTGGCTTGATGCAAAAGTACACATGTTCCCCAACCTAAAACTCCTTAAACATCTTGTTTTGATCTCCATAACTCTTTTGACTGTCCTATGGTTCGTTTAGATTCTTATTCGTAACCTACATTTCCCATCCATGTCCACCAACATGTTTGGCCATATAAACACCCTCTTCCCTGGATCACTCCAATTGATATTACAACTCCACCCATAAAGCTCTTGGTACCCATTGTTGTAATAAAAATATACCAGTGAAAGATACTCTTCCCACTTCCACTACTAATGCATAACATACATTCTCAACATGTCCTCAAAAATCCTTTTGACCCTCTACATCTATCCATGTGTCTTTGGATGATAAGTTATGCTAAAGGCCAACATTATATCCAATCCTAAAAATAACTCTTTCTAGAACCTGGAAGTGAACTTGGCATATCTGTCTGACACAATCTTCTTTGGAACACCATGCCATATCACTATATCTCTGATAAAGACCAATTCTCCATCACTAGCTAAATTAGTAGACTTCATTGGAATGAATTACACTACCTTAGTCAACCTGTCCACCACAGCCACGATGGAATCATGTTGTCTAGATTTTCTTGAAAATCCTATAGTGAAATCCATGAAAATGACCTCTCATTTCCACTCTGGAATCAGAATTGATTGTAGTAATCCACCTAGATGCTTACATTATGCTTTTACTTGTTGACAATCCAAGCATCTAGGTGCAAAAGATGCCACTTCCTTCTTCAAATTCAACCAATAGTATAACGTCTTCACCACTATCAATGTCTTCTGATATCCAGAGTGACCTGAATAAGGCCTAGCATGAAATTCCCTCAAGATAAAGTTCTTGAGCTCACCGTTCTCTGACACATTGATCCTATCTCTAAATCTAACCAAACCATATGTTGTAAGATGATATTCCACATCCTGTTCACTAGTAGCCTATCGTAGCTTGTGCCTAATCTCCCTGCACCTGTTATCCTATTGTCCTTCCTATAAGATCTAAACCTGTAAATCTATCCCATAAGAAACCATAGTTGTTATGTAATGTACCTATACTCTTCTACTAAGATCATCTACAACCATATTCCCTATTCCCATAATGTACCTAATCACGAAGTGAAGCTCACTAATTATTGTCAACCATCTAACTTGTCGTACACTCAGATTTGGTTGAGAAAATAAATATATCAATCCACTATGATCACTCATCAAGATGAATTTCCTATCAAGAAGGTAGTGTCTCCACATATTCAAAGCATGGATGATTGTTTCCAACTCAAGATCACGTGTCACATAATTTTTCTCATGATAATTCAATTTCCTTGATTCATAACACACTACATGTCCTTCCTACAGCATGACTCCACCAAGTTCTCTCTTGCAAGCTTCTGTACACGACACAAACTCTTTTTTTGTATCTATGATTTTTAGGACAATAGAATTTATAAGTAACTACTTCAATTGCTTGAAACTTGCTACACATTCCTTTGTCCATTCAAATTTCTTGCGTTTTGTTTGGAATGATTGAATAGGATAAGAAATCCATGAGAATTTCTTGATGAAACTCCTACAATAACATTCTAACCCCATGAATGATCTAGACTCATCCAGATTCCTAGGAGCTTCCCATTCCATGATATCTCTTATATTTTCCAGATCCACTATTATGCCCTCCTTGGAAACAACATGTCCCAATCAATGTACCTTTCTCTAAAAGAAATTGCATTTGATAAGCTTGGCATACAATTGATACTCTCTTAGGAATCTTAATACTATTTCTATGTGTTCGGAATGCTCTTCCTCATTATTAGAATATATGAAGATGTTGTCAATGAATATTATCACAAATTTTCCCAGATAATGACACAACAAATTATTCATCAAGCACATAAAATTAGTTGGAGCATTATTCAAACCAAATAGAACTACGAAAAACTCATAATGTTCATACATGTTCCATTAAAAAATCTTGTATATTTCCTCTTCTATGATGTATACCTGATGGTATCTTGATCTCAAATCAATCTTCGAGAACACCTTTTCTCCTTTCAACTAGTCAAACAAATAATTAATCATTGACAATAGATACATGTTCTTAATTTTTACCTTGTTCAACTACCTATAACCAATGCATAGCTTAAGAGTACCATCCTTATTCTTCACAAACAACACTCGTGCACCCTAAGACAACACACTTGGCCTTATGAATCCCTTGTCAAGCATTTCCTTTGACTGTAACTTTAGTTCCACTATCTCTAGAGTTCTCATTCTATAGGGTTCCTTTGATGTTGGTGCTGCCCCTAATACTAACTCAATAGAAAAATCCATTTCTCTATGAGGAACAAATCCTAAAAATATCTACTGGAAATGCATCCTATAACTATTTTAAAATGAGATACCTCTTCAATAGCTCCACATCCTCAACATCCTTACCTTTATCACTAGAAATATGCACTGGAAATAACACACACATTTTCCTATGACTGTGCCTAGCTTTCATAGTTGTAACCATTCTAAGTGATGTCACTTTCTTCTTACCCTGCAAGATTCTTTATTCTCCATTTTCATCCAAGCACTCAATAGCCTTGTCATAATATTCCACCTTGGTCGTATGAAGATACAACTACTCCATACCCAACAACATGTTGTATGATCCCAATGGAAGCACATTCAAATGCCTTAATGTAGGGATAGCATTTAATTAAAATGTATAAGCTCTTACCCAATGATGAACTCTTTTCTTGATACATATATCCAACTGCACTAACGAATAGTCTACATTCACTTCTTTATTCAAACAACACTTATCCACCTGGTTAGGGTTAACATAACTATAATTAGATCTACGTTCAATCAAAATATAAACAATTTGATCACAAATATTACCGTCCATCTCGATAACAGATGCATAGTCAACCACCTACATATTATCCAATTTCACATAGATCCAAGGAATAATTTTCCAACATCCTCAAATTTTTGTGCCTCCCGAGCTCTGTAAATTTTTGGTTTACCACCCTGATGTTGTGGACAATCTCTCTTTGGATAATCCTTGCCACAAGTCCAAAAATCTAAAGGCTTCCCTCCATCACCTCTGTTCTGCTCCTCAAATTCAAATCCTTGTCCTCTGCCAGGTGCAGTAAACTTCTTAGGTGGTGTTGCATTATCTTTTTTACCTATGTCATAAGGTATTTTTCACTTCTTAACCCATTTTCCCTTATTATTATCATTACCTTTCCAATCCTTCTTAGTCTCATACTTGTGCTTCAATTTCTCGTAACAATGCTTTATCTTTCTAATGGCTTCCCCCAATAATCTAGGCTCAACAAACTCAATCATGTCCTTGAATTCTACCAACAACCCACTGATTAGTATTTGAATCTTGGCCTTCTCCTCCTTGAGGTAAGGCACATATCTTAATAACTCAAATATGCTACTATATTATTCATCGATCATGGATCCCATATTAAGCTCATATAATTCCTTTTCCCTATCATCATAATATCTCTTAGATAGATACTTCTTCCTAAAAATTCTCTAAATCACTCTAATTCAACTCCTCTTTCTCGATGCCTCTAACATTCTTTATATCTTCCCACCAAATGTATGCATTACCTTTAAGACTAAACATAGTTATCCTAGACTTCATGTTCGTTGAGTAATCATGCAACATGAAGAACTTATTTCTCCCAAGAAACCAATTTTTTTCATATTTTGACTTCTTCATTTCTCCATTAAATGTAGGAGGCTTTGCTTTCTTGAATTCCTATCGAAAGCACTACTTCTCACTTCTCCTATACAAATTTTGATGGTGATGGTGATGTTTTCTCTCTGAACCAGAACTAGAATAGTACCCACAGTCATTACCCCTCTTGTCAAGTGTGTCAAAGAACCTACCATCTCTCACTATATGATCTATGTCAAACATGTATCCCGATTGAGACCTGTTGCCACATGCCCCATTACTGATTTCCTCTTGCCCATCATTGATCCTAAGCAGTTCCTGTCTCTGTAAATATGATAGACCTTAAATAATTAATGCATTAACCTATTCTTGTTTCTCCTATGCCCTAGCAAGTCTTTCTTGTCACTGAATGATTTTCTCAATATCTACCTTGCAACTTCTGGTCTCTGCTTTCAAACTTCTCAATGTGTATACTATGTGAAGGGAGTACTCAGCACCACATTGCTCATCTGATTGGTAGGGAGAGTCTCATGAACTATAGTCTACCATCTTTCTAGTCATATTTGATGTTCTTATTGCAAGTATATAATTTCAACTAAACCAAAATATAAACATAATCAAGATACCTTAGTATAGTTCAGGGAAGGATATCTCGTCTGCAAGATCAACCAGATTAGCACGATACATGTATAATCATAATCATAACAATATATGAACATCATCTCAACCATTATCTAGTTACCATGAATGACCATACCTACTTCATACCATGACCTCATGCATGCCAACCATAACCATGATAGTGCATGCATAACAACGTATAGACATTGACATGCATAACAAATGCATAACCGACATGCACTCATGATGACCACATTCCAAGAAAAACACAATTAACTTCTATATGACAAGACAACTACCACAATGATGAATACGATGCATTCATAACAAACACATAGACCACACGCATAATGAACACATATGAAATTGACATGTATGCACAATGAACACATTCTTCCCATCGAGTCCAAGGGTTGAACCATGCTTGGATACCACTCTATAATGCCCTCCTACCATACCTACTCAAGATAATTGGCCCCCCAGGGTAAATATGTGATGAAGAGTTACTGTGATATGATTTAACTCCCCAAGTATAATTAAGGAAGTGGAATCAACAAGCCAAAACCAAAATGACCTTCCTCAGGAGCTAGAGGACCCCTACGGGATAACCAATTACTCCAGGTTCCCAACCCCTGAGTTAACTTTCCATTTAATTTAACTAGAAACCCATTCACTCCCATGAAAAATTTTCCATGTGATTGTCCCTCTAGTCATTCCCATAACAAGGTATCCATGTGATTGCAGTCTTTTTCAGGCAATTTTGTGCCAGTGACCTCGAAATCTAAGCCACTTTTTCAAGGCTAGGATTAATGCCTCTTCCCATAACTTGATGAAACTATAAAAAATGATAAATGACGTAGGGAGAAAGCCTTACATACAAAACTTAGATAATAAATTAACCTAACCAGGCCTAACCATGACAGACATATCATAGAACACATCATGAACATGTAATGTACAAGTCATAAAAACACATCTGAACATAGGGACCTCATATGTATCTGAGATTCATCAGTAATGTTTGATTCCATCTCACATTAATTGAATTATCATATATTAGGTTATTCATTCATTAACATTTTATCTACTAACCAAAACATGATAAGATCCATAACTCAAGACTGTCATAAAACCATACTTGTAACTAACATATAACCAAGTAAATAACAATAATAGAACAACCATCATAGCCACATAATCAGAAGTCCATTTACACGTATAAGGTAAGAGGAAAAGAGATCTTATTAACATATTCAAATCCAACCAAGTCAGAAATTTCCACATACAACTCGACCATAGATTGGGCTGAACCAAATCTTTCTTTTAGCCAATCACCCCCATGTCATATTCGAAGCATGTACATGTGATCTCATGGAATAAATGAAGAAAATAAAACCAAGTCTTCCAAAGGAAAAACCACCTCAACCCTCAACCAATGATTATGCCTCATGATCAGAAATCACTAACCATCACCATATCGATCTCCATCAAAGTTGTACAGGGCCCTAAAGCATTTGTTCCAACTCGACTTCCAAGACTAGTAACTCAACCCATAGTTGTTGGCTGGCTCAAAAGCATTTGTCCAACTAAGGCTTCCTGGACTAGTAATTCAACATAAGATGTTACAGGGCTTCCAGAGAATTTTTCCAACCAAGGCTCCAAGAAATTAACTCAACCCAAAACCACATTGAACATGAGCACCAACCAGAAAACAAAAGGTAAAACCTACAATACCATGGCTATCTAGAAAATTTCAAGGCTAGGAAAAACAACTGTCAATCCAGGAAATCCTCCATGCCAATGACATATGATAACCAAATAACCACATGCATATTCCATGCATGTCAAAAATAGAAACGAAGTCATACATGCAACTAGGTACCTACAAGAAAAACCCGTTGTAGTTGTTGATCCTATTGTCCCCTTGTGCCTTCCTACCTTTCCTTTTTCCTTCTTTCTCCAAATCCCAAGTTCTCCAAGAATGTTACAAGAAAAAACTAAGTGTGAAAGATTATGAGAGAGAGAGAGATAATAGAGACAGAGCTCCAAGTTAATATTGACAAAAGCTTCAAGTAAAGAAATTTGTCAAATGATCCTCAAAAGCCTTTTTTTTAATGAGTTGTCTATTTTCTTCATTTTCCATTATTTTGCTTCATTTTCCTTCTCACATGCAACCTGTCACCTTTCATCTTACTTTTCTCCTATTTTCCATTATTTTCATAATTAAAATGCCAATTAATGCCAGTTTTTCTTTGCCATTTCCTTTGGCAATTTCCATAGCCATTAATTAATTACTAGTGATCCCCATCACCATATTTTTTCCCAACATTCAGCTTGAGATATGTGTCCCATGAACTTGGTTATTATTTTTCCTTTATGAACTTTATTACATGGATTTTGAGCACGTGGTTGTTGCTTGTTGCATTGGAGTTTAGGTCATGTCATAGTGATACTCATCTCCTGTTTACACTAGTGAGCTTGTAAAAGTGGGTAAATGTAGGATGTGCCATTACAAGGTGATATGAGAGAGGATTCTATTCTCATTGAGTGATATCTAATACCATAGTGTGGTATCAGAGCTTCCAGTTTTAAATACTTGGACTAGATGGTCTAAATGCATATGGTAAGCATGCATGTTAGTTGTTTATGTGTTCATCATGTATGCATGGAGGTTACTTCTTATTATGATCATGATATTTATGTATCATGTTGATATGTTAATTCCATTATATATATATATATATTATATATATATATATATATTATATATACATATATTTATATATATATAGATAGATATATATATATATATATATATATATATATATATATATATATATATATATATATATATATATATATATATATTATATATATATATATATATATATATATATATATATATATATATATCATGCTAATCTGGACTGATCTGTGTAGATGAGATAACCTCCCTAAACTTCATTAAGATATGTTTTTATTATATCTCTATTTCATTTATCTAGCATGACATATTTGCAAGAGATAAAAGATCAAAGATAAAGAGATAAATGGTCGAATATAGTTCACATGACCCTCCTTACAGTCGTAATGTGAATTCAATGTAATGGGATAGGTCAGTTGAGCAGCAAGGAGAATTGTACTCTCCTAATATAGTAGATACACTGAGAATTTTGAACACAAAAAGCATAAGTTGTAAGGAAGATAATAGCATGTTAGTTGAGGCATAGGAAAGACTTTCTAGAGCTAAAGAAAGGAAATAAGAGTTTAGTGTAGTAATTATTTAGAGTTTTTGATATTTTTAAAAGAAGGGATAACTAAGGATCAATCATGGATAGGAGGAAAACACTAATGTGGCATATGGTAGTAGATGTCGATCGGGATACATGTTGGATGTGTTGGGTTGTGTTATACTAGGGGGTTAGAGGGGGGCCAGATCCCCCCCTTCGTTACGCTGATTGCGCAACAGGGGGGTCATAGGGGGGCAGTAGCCCCCCTATTTGAGGGGTTTGGGTGGACCTACCTATGGTTTTATGCATGGTTTTCTGCACATGTTTTGGGCGTGATGGTTTTCGGTCCATGGTTTTGGACACTATGATTTTTGGTCCATGATTTTGGACATGATGGTTTTCGATCCATGGTATGGGATGCTTCAGCATGTATAAATATGTATTGTAACATTGAAAGGAACATAATGAAAAATCAAGCTGGTAGTCCCAGTTTTGGAATCCAAAGGAAAATCTGTGTGTATATGTGTTTTATGTGTTATGCTCTCGAATTGTTTATTTTCTGTGTTTTAGAATTCATATGCGGGTAACTTCCATACAGGGTTAAAACCTACCTTTGGCATCAAAGTTGTTTTGTATTGAAGGGGATGCCTTTGTTGCTGAGGGGTTTCACTCAGGCCTATGGTAGACCCTATTCAGTGCGAGATCTACGGGATCGATTCTGGTGATGAAAGAAGATAGCGAGCAGTGGAAAGATAGAGATCGATAAATTTAATGGTTAGAGTTTTGAGTTATGGCAATTCAAGATGGAGGATATGTTGGGGGATAAAGATCAGTGGATCGTGGTAGATCCAGATACTAAACCAATGGGAGTGTCTGATGAATAATGGAAGAAGTTGGATCAGAAGGAAAAGAGAACAATATGATTGCATGTCTCAGATTCAGTATTGTTGAATGTATTAGGGGAAGCTACGGCAAAGGCTTTGTGGGAAAAGTACCAATATAAGTCTCTGGTGAATAAACTGTTTATATGGAAAAATATGTATAACCTAAGGATGAAAGATGGAGACTCGGTGACAGAGCATCTTAATGGATTTAATACTATGGTAAGTTAGTTATTGTCTGTTGATATTAAAATTTCAGATGAAGATAAGTGCATAAATTTATTGTGTTCTCTACCAAATTTGTGGAATAGTCTGGCTATTGCAATAGGTAGCAATGCAATTTCCTTGCACTTTGATGAAATAGTCTCATCGTTGCTAACGGAGGAGATGAGATGGAAAAATATGAAGAGCCATAATGGTGATGCCTTGTCTAGACGAGGATGGTCCTAGAACATAAACAAAAATAAGTCATCAAGTGGGAGATCTATATCTCCAGGAAAACCTGTAAAGGTGGTTTGTTGGAAATGCAGAAAGGAAGGGCACTAGAAAAGGGACTGTAATTCTAAAGCTCCTAACAAAGGAAAGGTATCTGATGATTCTCCTTCTGCAGAGGTGACGACCACCTTAAATGAATGTGGGGATGTGTACTTGTCTTCTTCATGTACACATGTAGATCATGAGGCATGGTTGATTGACTCAAGTGTATCCTTTCACTTCAATCCCCATAGAGAGTGTTTTTGTGAGTATGATAAATATGATGGTGGTGATGTCTTCTTGTGGGATGATAGGAAGGCTAGAATCGTTGGTCGCGGCAAAGTAAAGTTGAAGTTGCAAGGTGGAAGGGTTAGAACACTTCTGGGTGTTCTACATATTCCTGCATTGGCCAAAAATTTGATTTTTGTAAGCAAGTTGGATGATGTAGGTGTAAAAGTAGTGTTCGAGAAGGATACCTACAAGATGGTTTGGGGAGCATTGGTATTGATATGTGGAATTCGGATTGGAACTTTGTACAAGTTGTAAGGTAGCACTATTGTTGATGGGTGCAACAGTTCTGTGGTTCCTGAAAGTGGAGCAGAAAATCTAGTGGACTCTGGAGAGAAGACCATGATGTGGCATCAAAGGCTTGAACATATTGGAGAGAAGAGCTTTCAAATATTCCATGGTAAAGGTGTGCTAGAAGGTATGAGTAATAGCTCTCCGGATTTTAATTTCTATGAAAATTGTGTATATGGGAAGAAGAATCGAGTGAGTTTCCCCTCTGCTGGTAAGAGGGAAAAGCAGATATTAGAGCTTTTACATAGTGATGTGTTTGGTCCTGTGAAGGTTACATCATTAGGTAAGTCTATGTACTATGTATCATTTATAGATGACTTCCGAAGGAATACATGGATATATTTCCTTAATAACAAATCTAAAGTCTTTGACAGGTTTAAAGAATTTAAGGCTCTGGTGGAAAACCAGACAGAGAAGAAGATAAAGGTGTTGAGGTTAGATAACAGTGAAGAGTTTTGCAGCAAGGAATTTGAAGAATTCTATAAGAAGTGTGGTATAGCACGACATAAGACTACTCCATACACACATGAGAAAAATGGAGTTGCAGAAAGAATGAACAAGACGTTGATGGAAAGGGTAAGAAGCATGCTCAGTGGTGTCAGGTTAGGACAGGAATTCTGGATAGAGGCGGTGGAGACAACATGTTACCTGGTCAACGGATCACCTTCATCAATGTTGGAGGATAAGACTCCACAAGAGATATGGACTAGTAAGAAACCCTCTCTTTCATATCTGAGGGTATTTTGATGTGATGCATATGTACATTTTCCAAAGGAGAAAAGAACAAAGTTGGATAGTAAATCCGAAAAGTGCATCTTTATTGGGTATAATGATGGTTTAAAGGATTATAAGCTTTAGAACCCAGTAATAAGGAAGGTTGTGCATATTTGAGATGTGGTGTTCAAAGAGGTGAAAGATGTTATTAAACATGAAGTCCAACCAAAGGAACCTAAGAAGATAGAGTTTGAGCTTAAGGAGGAAGAATCAGACTCTACAGCGGGTGTGAGAAGATCAGTTCAAGAAAGAAGGCAACTAGAAAGGTATAGTCCATCTGCTTTTTTTTCAAATTTTTCTTTATCTATTATGGATGATGATCCCAGAATTGTGAAGGAAGTAGTGGATTCATAGGATGGAAAAATTTGGAAAGAGGCCATGGTTAATGAAATGGCATCTTTTCACAAAAATGAGGCTTGGGATGTAGTCGAGTTATCGGCTAGAAGAAAACCCATTGGCAACAAATGGGTGTTCAAGAAGAAGACAAATGTAGAAGGAAAGGTGGAGAAATACAAGGTTTGGTTGGTAGCAAAAGGTTATTCCCAGGTGTCGGGAATTGATTTTGGTTATATTTTTTCTCATGTTGCCAAGGTAGCTTCTAATAGATTACTTTTATCTGTTGTTACTGCTTTTGATTTTGAGGTAGAACAGATGGATGTCAAGACATCATTTCTTCACAGGGATCTGGAAGATGAGATCTACATGAAGCATCCTGAAGGCTTTGCGGTGAAGGGTAAGAAAGAACTGGTATGCAAGTTAAAGAAGTCTTTGTATGGGTTAAAACAATCACCAAGGATGTGGTATCAGAAATTTGATATATTTATACGGGGACTTGGCTTCACTAGAAGCAAAGCATATCATTGTGTGTATTTTAAATTAATTGGTGACAATGTTATTTATCTGGTCTTGTATATGGATGATATGTTGCTGGTTGGAAATGATAGAAATTATCCAGGATTTGAAGACCCAATTGTCCTCCAAATTTTACATGAAAGATCTTGGTGCTGCAAACTATATTTTGGTCATGGAAATTAAAAGAGATTAGGCAAAAAGGAAGCTCTGGTTAAACCAGAGGCAATATGTCGAGACAATATTAAATAGGTCTAATATGTAGGATAGTAAACAGGTGAAGTTTCCTATTCCTGTAGGTGTAAAGTTGTCTGTTGAATAGTGTCCCAAGGCACAAGAAGAGGAAGAGGATATGTCCCATGTTCCATATACAAGTGCAATCAATAACCTGATGTATGTGATGGTCTATACTAGACCAGACATTGCACATGTAGTGGGAGTATTGAGTAGGTTTATGTCAAAACCAAGGAAGGAGCGTTGGACAACACTGAAGTAGGCTTTCAGGTATTTGAGTGGCACTAGTGACAATGGTTTGTGCTACCAAGGAAGAACACGATTGGACAGAGTTTTGGATATATGTGGCTTTGTTGATGCGGACTGGGATGGAGATCTGGATCAGAGAAGATCTACAAGTGGGTATGCGTTTAACATATTTGGAGGTGCAGTGAGTTGGATGAGTAAGAAACAATATGTAGTGGCACTATCAACTAAAGAGGCAGAATAAATGATAGCCACTCATGCAAGGAAGGAAGTATTTTGGTTGCAGAGATTGCGTTCAAGTATGGGGTTAGTACAGGGAGCTATAAGGATAGACTGTGATAGCCAAACTGCAATTTTCTTAGCAAAGAACCCTACTTACCATTCAAAGACAAAGCACATTGATGTTTAGTATCACTTTGTGAGGGATATGATAGAAGACAAGAAGGTTTTGCTGGTAAAGGTGGACACTTTGAAGAATACTGCATATGCATTGACAAAATCTCTGAGCTTTGAGAAGTTCTCTTGGTGTAGAGAAACAATGGGCATTGTAAGGCTAAATAAATGACTAATCTCTCTTGTGGCTCCCTCTGGAAAGAGAACAAGTGGGAGAATGTTGGGTTTTGTTATATTCTTTCCACAACTAGCCAATGTAGTTAATCGTGGTGTTAGAGGGGGGTAGAGCCCCCCCTTCATTGTGTCAATTACACAATGGTGGGGTCACAAGGGGGCAGAATCCCCCTTTTCTACGGGGTTTGAGGGGTCTGAGTAGCCCTCCATTATGGGGTCTGAGGTAGCGCCTCAGGAAAAAAAAATTGGAACCTATATTAGGTTGGGCGGACCTACCTATGGTTTTGTTCATGGTTTTTCACACATGGTTTTGGACGCAATGGTTTTTGGTCCATGGTTTTGGATGAGATGGTTTTCAGTCCATGGTATTGGATGCTTCGACATGTATAAATATGTATTGTAACATTGAAAGGGACATAATGAAAAATCAAGCTGGTAGTCCCAGTTTTGGGATCTAGGGGAAAATCTTTGTGTATATGTGTGTTATGTGTTATGCTCTCACATTGTTTATTTTCTGTGTTTTAGAATTCGTATGCATCTAATTCCTGTATGGGGTTAAAACCTATAGGATAAAGATGATACAATCATAGGTGGTAGATATTTGGATACACCTGACATGTGAGCTATCACTCGTAGATTCTTTTCTGGTCCTAGTTCTAAGAGGCATCATCATCATTAATGCCAACATCCTTACATGATGAGTCAGAAGTGGTATTTACACAGGAGTTCAAGAAATCGAAGCCTCCTACTTTTAACTTTTAACCCTGTAAATAGATTATCTGCAAATGAATTCTTAAAAATAGAAAATAAACAATGGTGAGAGCACAAAACATAAAACAAATATACACTATATTTCTCGCTACATCCCAAAACCGGGACTACCAGATTGATTTTTCATTATATTCCTTTCAATTTTATAATACATATATACATGCCAAAGCATCCACAAAACCCAATCCATTAACCCTATATTAGAACATAACCATAGTTCCCTTGACCTGATCTACAAAATACCATGGGAAGAAAGCCATGATGCCCAAAACCATGTGCTAAATCCATCCACAAAAGCATGGGGCTAGTCAAGGAAATAATATAACACACACCTAACTTTAATTTTTTTGGGGATGAGAATAAATCAAAAGATGCAAAAGCATGGCTATTTGGGATTAAAAAGCTCTTCGAATTGCATGATTATTCAGAGAATATGAAATCCAAGTTATATATTTTTATTCTTAAAGGAAAAGCATATATCTGGTGGGAATATTTGAAGCATGTCAGAGGCATCAAGGTAGAGGAGCTTACTTGGCATGAGTTTAAAAGGCTAGTCATGGAAAGAATATAACACACACCCAACATTCTCCCTCTTGTTGTTTTAATTCCATAAGGGGCCAGCAAAGAGCTTAGTCATTGGTCCAACCTTGCAATGCCCATTGTTTCTCTACACCAAAGAACTTCTCAGTGCTCACAAACGTTTTCAATGCATCTGTAGTATTCTTCAAAGTGTCCACCTTTACTAGAAATACCTTTTTTTTCTCAACTGTATCCCTTCCAAAGTGATACTAAACAACAATGTGGTTTTTCTTTAAATGATAAGAAGGGCCATTTTCCAAGAAAATTTCACTTTGGCTGTCACAGACTATCCTTATAAATCATTGTACTAACCCAATACTTGAACAAAATCTTTGCAACCAAATTTCTTTCTTGCTTGCAAGAGTGGTTTCCATGTATTCTGCCTCTATAGTTGAAAGTCCCACTACAAACTACCTCTTACTCATCCAACTGACTGCACCTCTAGATACGTTAAACACATACCCACTTATAGATCTTCTTTGATCCATATCTCCATCCCCGCTTTCATCAACAAAGCCATGAATTTCCAAAACTCTATCCAATGCTAGTCTTCCTTGGTATCATAGACCATAATCATTAGTGCCACAGAAATACCTGAAAATCTGCTTCACTGTTGTCCAATGCTCCTTCCCTGGTTTGGACATAAACCTGCTTAATACTCGGACTGCATGTGCAATATGTAGTCTAGTATAGACTATTGCATACATCAAGCTATCGATTTCACTTGCATATGGAGCACAAGTCATTTTCTCTTTCTCTTCTTGTGTCTTTGGGCACTATTAAGTAGATAAATTTACACCTACAGCAATAGGAACCTTCACTAGTTTACTATCGTACATATTAAACCTCTGTAGTATTGTCTCAACATACTTCCTCTAGTTTAGTCAGAGCTTCCTCTTTTCCTGATCTCATTTAGTTTCCATGCCCAGAATATATTTTTCAGCACCAAGATATTTCATGTCAAATTTGGAGGACAATTGGGTCTTCAAATCCTGGACTATTTCTTTGTTATTTCCAATCAGCGACATATCAACCACATACAAGACCAAATAAGTAACACGGTCACCAATTAATTTAAAATACACACAATGATCTGGTTTGGTTCTCGTGAAGCCAATTCCCCATACAAATGATACAAATTTCTAATACCGCGTCTTTGGTGACTTTTTAAACCCACACAAGGACTTTTTTAACTTGCATAACAGTTCTTTCTTACCCTTCACTGCAAAGCATTTATTTTGCTTCATGTAGATCTCTTCTTCCAGATCCCCATGAACAAATGTTGTCCTCCTCTACCTCAAAATCAAAGGCACCGGCAACAGATAAATGTAATCTAATAGAATCTACCTTGGAAACAGGAGAAAAAATATCACCAAAATCAATTCCCAACACCTAGAAATAAGCTTTTTCTGCCAACCAAACTTTATATTTCTCCACGTTACCTTTTACATTCATCTTCTTCTTAAACAACCATTTTTTTCCAATGGGTTTCCTTATAACTAAAAACTCCACCATATCCCAAGCCTCATTTTTCTCCAAAGCTTGCATTTCATCAACCATGGCCTCTTTACAGAGTTTTCCATCCTTTGAGTCTATTTGAGAAAAAAGCCCTTGATTCATACCCTTTAAAACCTAAGTTCCGGGTCAGGTTTGTAGACGACACCAGCATCAATTTGCCTCATGGTGATAATGAACTCAAGAACTTTCTGAACCATCTTAATAGCATATCTAATGACATTAAGTTCACAATGGAGACAGAAGAGAATAATTGCATACCTTTCTTGGACATTCTCATGATAAGAAAGGAGGATGGTTCCATAGGTCATAAAGTATTCCGGAAAAAGGCGCATACAAATAACTACCTCCATGCCAATTCACATCACCATCCAGCCCAAAAGATGGGTGTACTGCAAACCCTCTTCACTAGAGCTTGTAGAATCTCAGATGATAATCACACCGAAGAAGAGATTTCTTACCTAAAAAGAACTTTTTCCAACTTAGGATACAAGAATAAAAGCATCCACAAAGCCATTCAGAAGGCCAAGTCAGGTAACAATGCTAACAAATCAATAAACCCTAAGACTCCTAGTGCCTATCTCCCATACATTCAAGGTGTCACTGACAAGCTGGCCAAAGTTCTCAAAAAGAAGGATATCATAACTTCATTCAAGCCTCTATCAACTATCAAACAAAATATGAAATCTGTAAAGGACAGCCAGGAACAGCTACAACAAAAAGGTGTATATATCATCTCTTGCTCATGTGGAGAACAATATATAGGAGAAACTGGCAGGTCTGTAAAGATTAGGCTCAAAGAGCATAGTGCTGATATCTGCAAAGAAAGAACTCGCTCTTCAGCTTTAGCTGAGCATGCTGGTAAAACTAGCCACCATATATGCCTTGAGGACACTAAGGTCATTGCAAATGAGAAGCACCATTTCAAGAGGAAAGTTCGTGAGGCCATTGAAATCATTAAGCACCCTCGTAACCTTAATAGAGATGGAGGTCTGGAAATTAGTAAAAATTGGAATCCTCTTCTCTCGCCCATTGAATAAATCTCCCTTCCCCTTCCTCCCCTTATTCCCCCCTTCTTTCCTTCTCTGAGCCTAACCCCCTTGATCTCTAAGACATTTGGCCCGTGCATCTTAATCCATCTAGTAGGTTCTTGAATTGAGCTAGAGGCTTTCTTGAATATCAGACCTTCTCCTTTAAAACCTAAAGCTTCTAAAAAACTTTTAAAAGAACTATGTTAAATAACATTAAGGAGCAATATATAGATCCCTTTATAACCTTAGTTATTTGTTGCAATAGTAATAAAGAATAAAATAAATTAATTAATTAAATGGTGGATTAATATAGTGCCCTTCATTCATATATATCAAACAATATGAAATAAAATAAATTAATTAATTAAATAGTGGATTAATACATGCTCTTTATTCAAATATAAAAAACTAAATGAATTAAAAGCATGTATTTATATATCCGGCATCAATAATACTTATATGGTTTTAGGAATTAAAACCTAATCAATCATTTAAGAAATTAATCATATAACCTATTAATAAAACTAATAAATAAATATAAAATTAGTATACAAAATAATATTAAATTAATATAGAAAAATAAAATTAATACAAATAAAAATTGAGCATAATAGAAATAAATAGAAACACATAGATCTAAAACTTTAAATAATTTCATTATATTAGTAAGAAATATTATTAATACAATAATTAAATAAAGTATATACATTTATCATATTATATAATCAATTAATAATAATTGAAAAATAAGAATATAAGATTAATACAATAATCAATAAATTAATAAATTAATCATATTACCAATTAATAAAACTAATAAACAAGATATTAATAAATCAATATATAAAATAAATTTATACAATAATTAATAAAGAATACATATATAGATCATAATACATATTCTTATTCTATTAATTAATAAAATTGATAAATAAATAATTATAAGTAATATATATAAACATATATATATCATTAATAATTTAATTTAACAGCATAAAAGGATAAATTAATACATTAACATTACGTCACATTAGGTAATACATACAATCTAATATTTCATGACATTTTTTATATTAAAGAAAATAGGAGTAATTATTTAAATGGTCGGCTTACTCAGCAACCCTCCTTAAACCCTATTTATCTTCCGCTTTTCTCCTCTCTGTAATACAAGTCCTGATGATGAGTCTTGGTATAGGCTCGAAACGTCGACAAAAACAATGAAAAACACTGTGGATTTTCCAAATTCTATTTCTCAAAAACCACTCCACAGAAACCTACAAACTAAAATTCTAGGATCATCATCGGTAATAGATAAAGAAATTTTGAACAGAAAGCATTTGGACTATACCTCTCTAGCTGTATTCTTTCTCGAACTAATCTTCTCATAGGTAGAGTTTGTGTCTCTTCATCTTATGATTCCTCTTCTATTGTAGAGTCTGGTTCTTCCTCCTTTTGCTCAAACTCTATCTTCTCATGTTCCTTTGGTAGGACTTCATGTTTAATAACATATTTCACCTCTCTAAACACCACATCTCAGTTGTACACAACCTTCTTTTTTTTCGAGGTTCCAAAGCTTATAACCTTTCAAACCATCCTTATACCTAATAAAGATGCACCTTTCATATTTACTATCCAACTTGGTTATTTTCTCCTTTGGAACATGTACATATGCATCACATCCAAATACCCTGATATGTGAAATAGAGGGTTTCTTATGAGACCATACCTCTTGTGGATACTTATCCTCCAAAAATTATGAAGGTTATCTATTGACCAGGTAACTTGCAGTCATCACCGCCTCTTCCCATAATTCCTATCCTAACCCGACACTACCTAGCATGCTTCTTCCCTCTTCCATCAACATCATGTTCATCCTTTCTACAACTCCATTTTGTTGAGGTGCGTATGGAGTAGTCTTCTGTTCTGCTATACCACACGTTTTACAAAACTCTTAAAATTCCTTCTTGTAGAACTCTCCACTGTTATCTGTCCTCAACACCTTTATCTTCTTCTCTTTCTGGTTTTCCACCAAAGCCTTAAATTCTTTAAATTTGTCAAAGACTTCAAATTTCTTCCTGATGAATTATATCCATGTATTCCTTGAGAATTAATCTATAAATGATAAATAATACATAGACTTACCAAGTGATGGAACTGACATAGGTCCAAACACATCACTCTGCACAAGCTCTAATATCGCTTTCACCCTCATAACAATAGAGGGAAAACTCACCCAATTCTGCTTCCCATATAGACAATGTTCACATAAATCAAAATCTATAGAGAAATTAGACATACCTTATACCATACCATTACCATGAAGTTTTTGTATTCCCTTATCTCTAATATGTCCAAGCCTTTGATTCCACAACATAGTATTTTCTCTAGAGACAACTAGATTTTTTGCTGCACTTTCAAGAACCAAAGAACTGTTGCACTCACCAATAGCAATACTACCTAGAAGCTTGTATAGAGTTCCAATCCAAATTCCTTGCATCAATACCAGTTCTCCATGAACCATCTTGCATGTATCTTTATTGAACACTAATTTTACACCTGCATCATCCATCTAGCTTACAGAAATAGGAATTCTGGCCAATTTAGGGATATGCAGAATGCCCAAAAGACTTCTAATCCTTCCATCTTGCAACTTCAACTTGACTTTTCCATGTCTGATCATTATAGCCTTCCTATCATCCCCTAAGAATAAATCGCCACCATCAAATTTCTCATACTCACAAAACCACTCCCTGTGCGGAGTGAAGTGAAAGGATGCACCTCAACCAATTAGCCAACTTGCAATCCTCATGATCTACGTGTGTACTCGAAGAAGAAGCCAAGTACACATCACCACCTTCATCCGAGGTGGTTTTTTCCTTTGTAGAAGGAGCATCATCAAATCCCTTTCCTTTCTCAGGAGCTTTAGATCTACAATCATTTTTGAAGTGCCCTTCATTTCTGCATTTCTAGCACACCATTATAGGTTTCCCGGAGATTTAGATCTCCCAATCGAGGAATTATTTTTGTTTCTATTCTGGGACCATCTTCATATAAACAAGGAAACACCATTCTAGACCTCAATATTTTTCCATCTCATCTCCTCGAATAACAAGTATGAGACTATTTCATCAAATTGCAAGGTAGTTGTATTTCTACCTATTTCCACAACGAGACTGTCCCATGAATCTGGTAGAGAACACAAAAAATTGATGCACTTATCTTCATCTAAAATTTTAATATCAATAGATAAAAACTAGATTAGCACAATATTAAAGGTGTTCATATGCTATGTCACTGAGTCTCCATTCTTCATCCTCAAGTTAATACAACTTTTTCCATAGCAAAAGTTTATTCGTTGGACACCTAGATTGGTACAAAATCCCTAAAATATCCCACAAAGCCTTTGCTGAAGCTTCCCCTGATACATTCAACAATAATGAATCTGAGATACACAACTGTATTATGCTCTATGCTTTCCGATCTAACTTCTTCTAGTCTTCATTGGACATTATTGTTGGTTTAGTACATGGCTCTACTGTGACCCTCTGATATTTATCCACCACCAGATCCTCTATCTTTCCATTTCTCACCATCTTCTTTCACCACAAGAATCAATCCCATAGATCTCTAATTGAATAGGGTCTACCGCATGCCCAAGAAAAACCCTTCAGAAGCAAAGGCATCACCTTGAACCCGAAACACTATTATACCAAATGTAGGTTTTAACCCTATACATAAATTACTTGCAAACAAATTCTTGTTGGGTGCATCCCAACATGGCCTAGATATTGATGAAGACTCTGCATTTTGGGGGAGTGGAGTGCGAAGTAAAGGGTTCAACAAAAAAAATCTTGGAACAAAGTCGAAGATGGCTACGACTCACTTTTTACAAGTGTCGCAAAGAGGATCACAAAACTGAGGATACTAGTGCAGATGGTGAGACAACCCACCTAGATAGAGGAAAGGGTTGGAGTAGAATGGAAGATAGAACCTCTACTTGTAGTGAGGTCGGCACAGATACCTACAAGAGATTTACATTTAGACTCCGTAGAACTATAACAGTAGGCTAAATAATGGAAGCATGTCAACATGAGGATAGGAGCAGTGTCATTGTCAAGGCTACACAAACTTTGCTTAGAGATTATTGAGGAACTGAAGCTACAGGAAAAGCATACATTGTAGCTGAATATATAGGTAGAAAAAGTGTGAGCTATGCTTTGGCAAAAGCTTGAGCAAGCGATGAAAGAAAAGGATCAAATGGCATAGGAATTCTAGAAAATTAAAGATGTGGTCGAAGCCACATGTAAAGAGATTTCAGACCTTGATGTCCAAGAGGAAGAGCCAGTAGAAGAAAAGGTTGCTAAGCTTGGCCTTGAAGTGAAGGAGCATAAGGACAAAATTGTTGCAATGCAATTCAAGTATGAAATGCAGATTAGTGAGCTACAAATGAAGCTACAACCAACTATGCCACAAGAAGAGTTAGAAAATTATATATTAC
Organism: Pinus taeda; assembly: GCA_000404065.3. NCBI lineage: Eukaryota > Viridiplantae > Streptophyta > Pinopsida > Pinales > Pinaceae > Pinus > Pinus taeda. Next base: position 6,125 of record APFE030436511.1, on the reverse strand, counting down.
AGGGCAATGGAACACATAAAATATTGTAGAAATATAAACACAGAAAATGCATAAAAGAAGGGAGACACAAATATATGTGGTTCACCTAATTTGGGCTGCGTCCATGGGGAAACATCCAATCCTTGATTTTCTATTATCGAACAAAATGAAGAGATACAACCTACAACAAATCCGTTGTAATTCTCTCTTCGCTCACACAATCTCCTCTACCTTTCTTGCTCAGAATACATATTTATTCAGTTGCAATACAAATCCCTCATATATAGCAAGGGGTTTCCTTTTAGGGAAAAGAACATAAATTATATATAACTTCTACCATCAAATCATCTACTTAATGGACAGCCCAAATTGACTGCAAAATTACAATATTTTAAGCGGCATGTTTACATCTATTTTTAATTTCAGGGGTGTTGCCCCTGAACCCCTGCCAAGGGGGGTCTCATAAAATCATTTTTTCCCCCGACCATATATCCTCCTGATAGAAATTAAATGACGGGCGGTGTTGCTAACCCGTTATGAACTGGGGTCCAACACAATGATACCTCCAAATAAAGAAGATAATCAGGCTCAACATAAGCGATCAAAGGGAGAATGTTATGAAGCCAGCTCTCAAAAAGATAGATCAATGCCTTAGAAATAAGCCTCTTTGAGGAGGAAACCTCCTTTACATTACACCAATGAACAATTCTTGGATGATACAAATGACAAGCTCTCCTTTCTATATATAGGAGTCTAAGGGGTCATAATAAAATCAGCTAATAACAATAGCTGGCTTCTATGATGCACAATAATAATAATATGGGGACTACATGGGCACAACAATATAATAAAGGGGTTGTACTATTAATAATAAGGGGTTAAACTAGTAGTATAGGGACCTAACATGCCCCTCTCCTTCGAAAAGTGTTGTCCTCAATGCTTGAGTAATTCTTGATGCTTCTGTATAAATTCTTGTCCTCCCATGTGGAATCTTCAGCGGGTAAGCTTTTCCACTTGATGAGATACTTTGAAATTGATCTATTTCGTAGCTTTCGATATCTCAGTTCTGTGACTAGTTCAGGATTCAATATGATTTTTCCTTCCTTATCAAGTTCTCACAATATTGTTTGAACTCGGATCTTCTACGACTTTTGAGTGAGTTCCCACTCCTTTAGGCATATGGATCTATGTAAGGCCTGATGTTTGGAGGAACACTTCTTGGAATGAAATGAATAGCATGACCATGATCATGAATATGTAGGAGGCCTTTGGGAGTCTCAAATACCTTGGAATGCTAGTCCAAAACGTTTTGGAGATCTAGAGAAATACACGATTTCGATGTCAAATCCTCTAGTGAACATAATTGTGCAATTGCACCCCATTGTTCTTTAGTTAGGAGATTTTTCATGCTGTGAGAGTTGATTACCTTTCTAGGTTTTCCTTCGATACCCCTCAATTCAACTTCCTTTCCTTCCCAAAAAAAATTCAAGAAAAGTTCTTGAACATTAAAATCTATCATATCGAAAGATTGTAGCCATTAGACTCCTAGTAAAACATCAGCACAACCAATTGGACTGGAAAGCATTGGGCTATTTAATACATATTCTCCCATGGATAGCTTGATATTATGGCACTTTCCAGAGCAATTTATGGTTCCTCCACTTGCAACCATCACTTGACACTCCGGTATTGCATATACGAAGCAATTCAATTCCTTGACTATCTTAAAATGAATAAAATTATGGGTACTACCCAAATCAATCAACACTCTTACCTTTTTCTTCTTCATATGTTCTTCTATCTTGATAGTTTGAGGAGTGGTAATTTTTTCCAATGCATTACAAGATATGGTTGGATTCATTTCTAGAGGCTCAATGTGATCTTTCAATTCTTGAACATTTTTCTTCTTGATATGTCCTTCTATATTGATAGTTTGAGGAGTGGTAATTTCATCCAATGCATTACAAGATATGGTCGGATTCATTTCTTCTTTCTCGATGTGATCTTTCACTTCTTGAACCTTTTTATTCTTGATATGTCCTTCTATCTTGAGAGTTTTAGGAGTGGTAATTCTTTCCAATGCTTTACAAGATATGGTCGCATTTATTTCTTCTTTCTTTGGGGTTGGTTCCTAGTGTATATACTCTTATTTTGACATTTCTTGATCCTTTTCTTCCTCCTCTCCCCAATCAATGTAAAATAATTTCTTCTCAGCACACTTATGACCTTTAATGTATTTGTTATCACAATTATAACAAAGTCCTTTTTCTCTTTTTTATTCCAATTATTGTGGTGTCACCCTTGTAGGTTGTAGAAGGCTAGGAGAAACAACACTTCCATGTTTGTAGTTGTGAGGGGTAGAATTCCTTGTTTCCATAATTTCACTTTCCACTTTTCTTGCCAACCTAAATGCCTTCTCCAATGAATCAGGTTCCCAAAGATGAACCTCATGTTGAATGCTATCCTTTAAAGTCCCTATGAAGACATCAACCCTCTGCTTCTCTGGAATATCATTTTTTCTTATATTCAATTTTTTAATGTCTTGAATGTACTCTGCCATTGAACACTTTTGTTTGATATTTATTAATTGGATAAAGAAGGTGTTTCTCTTTGTATCCTCATAATGTGCTATCATTTCCTCTGTGAAAATTGACCACGTGACAAGTGGTTTACGAGAACAAAGACCTTTATAACATAAAAATTGATTCAATTCTAAATAATTAGATGCAATACATACCTTTCGTAACAGTGGTACACCATGTAGATCAAAATATTTCTCCATCTATAGTATCCAATTTACCGGATCCTTGCCATCAAAATTCCTCATCTCACTTTTTCTTGATTTTAGGAGCTTGATTGGAAATGATTTTAACTCTATAATTTTAGATCTTCCAGTTCTAAAATTGCAACCTACAATAGTCCTCTGCGTCCTCTTTCCAATGCCACCAGTCTGATCAAAATGGAATTCTCCAAGAAAGAGTTATGCACAATCTCCCAAGAAGACCTGATTATAAACCTTTTCCAAATAATGAACTTGTATGACATACCACGTGCCACTGTTTTGACCTTTAGATCTGAAAAATACACAAAAAAACTATATTCTGTCCTCTTTTTGTAACTTCTTATGAAATTCAATCTGATGCTCAGAGAAAAAGTTATGAAGATTTTCCCAAGTTCACCTATTTAAGATGTAATTCGGGAGTCTGCAAAAACCCTTACTTCCTTAGATCATATATCCGTCAATATAGAAAGACAAGATCTGAAATTCAGATTCAAGGTTTAGAATGATGTCTTCTCAAATGGGTTTTTTTTTAGCTTTTTAAACTTCATAGCGAAAAAATTTATAGTGAAAATTCCATGATGACCTGTTTTAGATGAAATTCTGGAGCTTGCAAAAACCATAACTTCCTCATATCATATCTCCGAAAGTATAGTGAGACAAGATCTGAAATTTGGACACGCAGTTCAGCAAGATTTCTTCTCAAATGGGTTTTTTTTAGCTTTTCAAACGTCACATAAAGTAAGTTATAGTGAAAATACCACGATGACCTATTTGGAGCAGTGAAACCCTAGAATCCAAAGCTCTGATAGCAAATGTTATGAAACCAGCTCACAAAAAGATAGAAAAGATAGATCAATGCCTTAGAAATAAGACTCTTCAAGGGGGAAACTTGCTTTACATTACACAAATGAACAATTCTTGGATGATACAAATGACAAGACCTCCTTTCTATATATAGGAGTCTAAGGGGTCATAATATAATTAGCTAATAACAATAGTGGGCTTCTATGGGGCACAATAATAACAATATGTGGACTACATGGGCACAACAATATAATAAGGGGGTTTTACTAATAACAATAATGCGTTACACTAGTAGTATAGGGACCTAATAGAGACTAACCTAAAGAATTTAATGGGCAGCATCTTCATAGGATTGGCGGACTATGGGAAAATGTTAGATGAAAGTTTGGAAATTTAGACTTCGCTCTAGGAAGATCCAAATGTACAAAAACTAAAGGAAGAAATGCAACAAACACGACAAAAGTTAGATGAAATTCAAGCATCTACGAAGACCTTACCAATCTCGCAGAGGCTCATGAAAATCAATGAGAATAAGGCCCTTTAGAAAAACATTGAGGAACTGAAGGAGGAGGAGATGATTTTGATGGAAAGGACTCAGCGCTAGGATGAGGCCATCAAGGTATCACAGAAAGTGGATGAGAAGATTTAAGAGCTTTAATAAAGTGAAATAGTGTTGGTGTAGAAGGTTATATAACATGGAACATAGGCACTATTGGAGGAAGCATGTGGCGAGGACAAGAGGGTGAAAAAAACTCTAGAATAGTTAAACTAGGCCTACAACAATGTCACAGCAAAAAACAAAGGCAAAACCATTGAGTGAGTCGAGATAAGTCACATGTGGGTGTTGGGGGCCTATTGGGTGCAACCCAACTTGGCCCAGATTTTGATGAAGACTCTACATTTTGGGGAGTGGTATGTGAAGTAAAGGATGCAACAGAGCATTAAGTGGACTACATAGTGGAGCAACGAAGTGCTAAAGTGGACTGCGAAGTAGATATAATGCATGGTATATGGGCTTCAAAGTGGGTCGAAGCCCCCTCCTTTTTGTAAAACAATATTATTTTGTAAAATGTAATGGTTTTAGCTACTTGTTTTGCGGACACCATGGTATTGTAAGGATGGACCCATGATGTAATAGTATATAATATTGTCAAATAATAAAGAGAATAATCATCTTATGATCTAGATCTATATTTATGGTTGAATTGTTGTGATCTGTAGCATGTGGCAAAGAAAAGTCTCTGTAGTTGAGTGCACAGAGGCCTAAGTCTGCAGCTGAGTGCACAACCTGCCTACAACTAAGTGCGCAGGCCAGGAACTAGTTGTTGTAAAAATTATATATTATAAGAAATAGTTCTTATGGACATATTCCGACATTGGGATGAACCATCGTAAAATATGTGTCTTCATCTGCTTATTTGCTTATTATTTGTTGTAGCGTCAAGGTTTCACTTTATTTCAGTATAGTAAATTTTTATGGATTTATATGATATATTTTAATTGATGAATGTACTGTGGTGACATAATTTATGAATCTGAAGTAAATTATGAATGTTAAGTATAGGAAAACAAAAAAATTCCACATCACATCATCCCTCAAGGTTGTAGAAACCTTCTTCTGAATCCTCCCATAGTCACTTCGAGTGAGACTGTGATATTCTTACAGGCATTACCGAAAGGGCCAATGACTGAGGGTTTCTTTGGTGTGTGGTAAAGGATCAAACCTAGCTCAGCCCAACCAAAAGCCAACAATTCTTAAAAACAAAAATAAACAATGGTGAGAGCATAAAAAATAAAATAGATATGCAGAGGGATTTTCCCCTCGATCCCAAAACTAAGACTACTAGATTGATTTTTCATTATATTCCTTTCAATGTTACAATACATATATACACGTCAAAACATCCATAAACCCTAATCCATTAACCCTAGATTAGAACATAATCATAGTGCTCTTAACTAGATCTACAAGATACCATGGGCATAAAACCATCATGCCCAAAACCATGTGTGAAATCCATGCACAAAACCATAACTACGTCCTCGCATCTAATATAGGGTCCAAAAAAATTTCTTCGGGCACTTCCCTAGGCCCCTATACAAGGAGGATACTACCCCCTTGCAAACCTGTAAACATGGGGGGATATTGCCACCCTGCTTGATCCAGATTTAAATAGGAACGCAACAAATTACAGAGATAACCATATACACAAATATGCAGCGGAAATAATACTTCATTTCATTAATGGAAACTACTAAAATATGCTTACAATCAGAAATGGAAACAAGCTAGGGCGATGGTAGCTTATCTCTGAGAAGAGATGTGATGGCTACATGCCTCTAAACTGTGTTACAATGAGGCTCGAAGGCCTATTTATTGTTGAGAAACAATGAAAAACCCTTCACATTCCAAAACCTAACCCTAGGAGATGAAACACCAAACTGTGGGCCCCGTTTGGGGGTAAGTTGGTACATCAACTTCCCGGGCTCGTAACTTTAGCATATGATCTCCGTTTGACGCGTACAATAGCTCATTAGAAAGATCTATTCGAGCACTATC
>APFE030436506.1:103582-122285 GCA_000404065.3 Pinus taeda | reverse complement strand
CCACATGGGAGGATAAGAATTTTATACAAAAGCATTAAGAACTACTCAAGCGTTGAGGACAACACTTTTTGAAGGAGAGGGGCATGTTAGGTCCCTATACTACTAGTGTAACCCCTTATTGTTATTATTACAACCCCCTTATTATATTTTTATGCCTATGTAGTCCCCATATTGTTATTATTGTGCCCTTACATTATTATTGTTATGTCGGCTCTGATTATATTATGACCCCTTAGACTCCTATATATAGAAAGGAGGTCTTGTCATTTATATCATCCAGGAATTATTCATTTGTGAAAAGTAAAGGAGGTTACCCCCTCGAAGAGGCTTATTTTGAAGGCATTCATCTTTCTTTTCTATATTTTTGTGAGTTGGTTTCATAACATTCATGATCAAGCACCATCATCCCAACAACAACAAAAAATTCTTCAAAATGTAGTTGGATAAAATCTCATTGATCATGAGGATATGGAAGCATAAATAATAAGGTATTATCACCATCTTTTATTATAGACTCAAAATAATAGATTGGATTCCATTAGGTAAATCATAAGAACAATGAAACCCTTACAAGAGAAATCTCACTAGAAGAAGTGGAGGAAGTTGTCCCAAGAATACCAAAAAAATTAAGGCTCCAGGCCCCAACGGTTTCAAAACTGACATGTTTTAGGCTTGTTTGCTCTTCCTCAAGCATGAGATCCATGCCCTAGTGGAGGAATCAAGAGCTACAACTTCATATTTTCTAGCTCTAAATGTAACATTTCTTAATTTAATTCCTAAGTTTGAGAAAGTCAATGATCCCTTAGTTTTCAATCCTATCACACTATGCAATGTCATCTACAAGATAATATTGAAGGTCATCACCAACCCTCTAAATCCCATTATTCCATATTTAATCTCCCTGGAGCAAACCAACTATGTTGAAGGTAGGAAAATTTGGATGGTATCATGGTAGCTCACAAAGTCATACACTCCTTGAAGAAGTTTCTAAAGCTAGGTATGTTGATAAAACTTGATTTATCTAAAGAAATTGACAAACTTAGCTAGAATTATATCTATTAGGTGTGTAAATAATTTGGTTTTTAGGACTATTGGATCAGTTGGGTGGGTTCCCTAGTCTCCTCCTAATTTTTTCCATCTTCCTCAATGACTCTTGATCTTGCACCTTTTCCTCCTCTAGGGAAATCCACCAACAAGATCCCTTATCCCTCTTATTATTCGTTCTCACATCCAGGGGATAAGTGTATTCCATATATAAGGATGTTTCATAGGGATCACTTAAGGGGTTGAGAATTATAGGTGATGAATTTCTTGTCTCACACCAACAATTTATGGATGACACTCTACTTATGGGCTCTCACATTATCAGGGAAACGATCATGCTCAGACAAATCCCTAAAGATTTCTTAGTTTCCTCAGGTACTACCATTAATCTCTCCAAATTTAATATCTTCTTTTTTAATTCCTGTCTATCCATTCAAATATGCATTGCTCCTATCTTGGGCTGTCAAATTAGCTTATTTCCTGATAAATATTTGGTGGTCCTTTTGGTGGATTCATCGATGAAGTCCAAAAATTGGAGAGAACTTCTTCAAAAGCTTAAGGAAAAGTTAAAATTTTAGACTTTTCAATCCCTCAACATTGTTAGTTGAGCAATCATCCTAAAATCAGTGGTTCAAGATCTCCCTTTTTATATTTTCTTAGTCTTAGCTACCCCAAAAGGAATTTTAAAGACCATAAAAAGCATTCAATGCACCTTTCTTTGGGGGGAGACATCATGGTGATGAAGGAGCATCGGAACTGGCCAGCAATGTGGAAAATTGTCCACATGTTGTGGCTTGACAAAGTGAATTTCATTTACTGTTGATTTTAGTATTACTATGAGAGTCGATTTCATAATCAGTTTGTTATTATAATAAGTTAAATCGCTCCATTTAGTGATAATATTTGTTAGGTGCATCAAAATATTTCTGTTAGAGTTAATTTATGGAAGATTACCTTATCTATTTGTTAGAGTAATTAGTGGAAAATATATAGAGAAATCGTAACCAGTGAGGGGATTCTGCGTAGAAGAACTGGCCATGTTGCGATAGTTGAGAGAGTGAGAAGTTCGTGTGAGTTTCAATTGGACTGTACGTAGTAGAAGTTATTTTTATCATGTATGAAATTGGGTCCATAAATCTTGCCTTGGCACCGTGGAATCCACAACAGCATCAAAACAAATCCTTACCACCAGACATATTCGGTAACTATTATAATAGGAGTTAAAGAAGGGGCAATTCTGGTGGCAATTATTTGTAAGCTGAAGATCTCTGATAGTTAATACCTTGGAGCGTATCAACGCCAATTCCTCGTGGGCAATCTTGGTTCAGATCGCATGAAATTTGATAAATTGTTATATATAGGTTATATATTTGTTTTGACCGCCAATTGTGGCAAATATAGTTGTGTTGGACCAGAATATCGGTCAATCGATATACAGATATATCGAACCTCTATTAATGAGCTGGAAAAAAGGCGAATATGTGTGTGGAAATAAAAATCCAACTCAAATGTGGTTGGTATATGTATTCATTTGAAAAAAAAACAGTAATCTATGGTCTGCATTCTCGATGAAATGTAGAAGGGATTCTACAGATTAAAGGCGCATTTTGTAATTATGGGTTATAGCCTTGAATTGGCTAGTCGGTCAATAGATAGTGATATTTTTGTTTATTATTACATACAGAAACCTTTATATGCCTGAAGCTGTTTTAAAACAGTGTTTTAAGTGGTTCTTTTATCTAGATAATCATATCTGCGAATAATGACCTATGTTTTTAAATACGAAATGGACGGAAATGTTTTTTTTTGCTTTATTTAAAACTAGTGGCTGTTATATGATATATGATATAAAATAAATATATGGCTGTGCTCTATATGAAACAGAAAGGAATCTAGTTCCTATGTTTGAGTTGAAAACATAATCATTATTTTGGTATTCAGCATTTTAGTAGTGGATTGAATTGATTTGTATGGTTACGATACAAGTGGACTGCGCTCAGAGTTTCAGGTGCATTATTTTGGTATCAGAGCCAGAGTTACAGTTGTTGCAGCAAAGATGCCGCCAAGGAGAGGAATTGGTTGAGGGAGACCAGAACCAAATGCAGTCCTGATAGAAGAAGTGCGAAGACTGCGTGAACGAATGGAGACAATGGAAACAACCCAGAGAAGAGCACCTGATGAGAGAACTAAGAGTTCTTCAGAAGAATCTAATGAAGAGGTGGAAGCAGGAGAAGAAAATGAAACTGCTAAAGTCCTCAAGATGCTGGCAAAAGTTGGAAGCAAACCCAAGATAGAAATTCCTATGTATGAAGGGAGTTTGAATGCAGAGGCGCTCATGGATTGGATCAGATCCATAGATCAGTATTTCGATTATGAAGAGATTGAGGAGAATAAAAGGGTGAAGTTTGCAGTCACTAGACTAAAGGGCCATGCAACCATTTGGTGGGACGAGTTACATACATCAAGAACGAGAAAGGGGAAATCTAAGATCAAGTAGTGGAATAAAATGGTAAGCAAACTAAAAGCCAATTTTTTTCCTAAAGACTATCATTTGAATATTTTTAAGCAGATGCAAAATTTGAAGCAAAAAGGATTGTTTGTTAAAGAATATACTGAAGAATTTTACAGGTTAAGCATCAGAACAGGGCATGTAGAAGATGACTTGGAGAAAGTAGTCAGATATGTTAATGGGCTAAGATATGAGATCCAAGATGAGATTAGCCTGTTAAGTTTGAAAGCTGTTGAGGATGCCTATCAAGCAAGTTTGAAAGCAGAGGAGAAAATATTGCGGAAACAGAGTCAAAGAAACAGAGGAAAGAGCCCAGCAAGAGGTAGAGGATCAGCCAGATCCAGAGGAACACAACATCAGTTCGAAGCAGGAAGTCCAAGCAGCAGATCACCACAGATGGGTGAATCTAGTAGAGGGAGATTCACGCCTAGAGGAAGAGGGAAAGGAAGAGATTTTAGGTGTTATACCTGTGGAGAATGGGGACATATGTCGCGGGACTGTTCTCATAACAAATCAGCAAGCCAGAGGGGTGCAAATGTGGCTGAGGCAAAGCCGGAACCACCTTGACTTGTAGAGAAGGAAGAACCACCGAAGGAAGGTGAATCATTGCTGCTTAGAAGAACTTTGTTGAGATCAGAAAAGGAGATTGGAGAACCTGCGCAAAGAAAGAATTTGTTCAGAACTACATGCAAATCAAAGGGTAAGTGTTGTAAGGTGATAATTGATAGCGCGATTACTGACAATATTGTGTCTACAGAGATGGTGGAAAAACTTGGGTTAACAAGAAAAGCACATCCTGCACCTTACAAAGTATCTTGGCTTTAGAAGGGTCATCAAGTCACCGTGACAGAACAATGTAATGTGGAAATGCAGATTGGCACATATAGAGATGTGATTTTATGTGACATAATGCCCATGGATGTATGTCACCTGTTATTGGGGAGACCATGGCAATTTGACTGAAAGGCGATTCATGATGGAAGAAGAAATACATACACCATAGAAAAGGATGGAGTTAAGCATACGTTGCTACCAGTGAAGAATAATGCTGATAAAGAGCTGCCTGAAAATAATATTATGCTGATCAGTGGCAAAGAATTCCTACAAGAGGTGGATAAAAGCGAAGAGATGCATTTCGCTATCGTGGGAAGGCCAAAGGTAATTTTAACCTCCACAAATTTAAATGATTTGCCTGAAGAAATTCAATCTGTGTTAAATAGTTACATGGATATCATTGTGGATGAATTGCCAAATGAATTACCACCGATTAGAAGTATAAGTCACCATATCGACTTAATACTAGGAGCAAGTCTACCTAACAAAGTTGTGTATAGATTAACTCCTCAGGAAAATGCAGAAGCTGCAAGACAGGTTCAAGAGCTGATGGACAAGGGGCTGATTCTTGAAAGTCTGAGTCTGTGTCCTGTGCTAACAGTGCTTAGTCCGAAAAAGGGAGGAGAATGGCGCATGTGCACCGATTCCAGAGCTATCAACAAGATAACAGTCATGTATAGATTTCCTTTGCCCATGATGGATGATTTAATGGATTGTTTAAGTGGATCCAGGTGCTTTACTAAGATAAATCTGAAAATTGGGTATCATCATATCAGAATCCGGGAAGGCGATGAGTGGAAAACAGCTTTCAAAACCAACAATGGACTGTATGAATGGTTAGTGATGCCTTTTGGGCTCACTAATGCACCCAGCACATTCATGAGACTAATGAATGAGGTTCTAAAAGAATACACAGGTAAATTTGTTGTTGTTTACCTTGACGATATTCTAGTTTTTAGCAAAAGTAAAGAGGAGCATTTGGAACACTTGAAGTTAGTTTTGAAAACTCTGCAGAAAGAGAAACTACTAATTAATTTGAAGAAATGTAGTTTCATGAAAGAGGAGCTGGTATATTTTGGATTTGTGATTTCCAGAGATGGTTTGAAAATGGATCCGGAGAAGGTACAAGCAATCAGAAACTGGCCTACTCCCAGGAGTGTATTCGAGGTAAGAAGTTTCCATGGACTTGCTAGTTTCTACCGAAAATTTATAAAGGGATTTAGTCAAGTTTGTACACCAATCCTTGAGACAATCAAGGAGGTCAATCAGCCATTTAGATGGACAGAAACATCTGACAGGAATTTTAATTTGTTGAAAAGGAAGATAACAAAAAAGCCTATTCTAGCATTTCCAAATTTCGACAAAGTCTTTCAAGTGGAAACCGATGCAAGTGGAGAAGTAGTTGGTGCAGTGCTAAGCCAAGAACAAAGGCCGATAGCATATTTCAGTGAAAAGTTAAATGATGCAAAGAAAAAATATTCTTCTTATGATAAAGAATTTTACGCTATTGTGCGGGCATCGAAAAAGTGGAGGCATTACTTGTTGCCAAAGGAGTTCATCTTATATTCAGACAACCACGCTTTGCAGTTTATTAATAATCAACCAAAGCTAAATCAGAAGCATGCCAAGTGGGTGGAATTTATGCAAAGTTTCACTTTTGTAATAAAGCATAAAAGTGGTAAGTCTAATAAAGTGGCGGATGCATTAAGCAGGGTAAGTTTTCTTTTGCAAGAATGTAAAGTGGGTGTTGTAGGTTTTGATGAAATGATAGAAATGTACAAGGATGATGAGGATTTTAAAGACATCTACACAACAGTGTAGAATCCAGTGAGCAATAACAGAAGTCAATGGATGGATTACCTCATCCAAGGAGGCATGTTATTTAAAAGCAACAAATTATGTGTTCCTAAATGTTCAATGAGAGAAAACATCATTAAAGAGAAGCACAGTGGAGGATTGCCTGGCCATTTTGGACAAGACAAAACTTTCACTCATGTGAATGCTTTTTATTATTAGCCTAAAATGAAAACTGATATTAAAATGTTTGTTGAGAAATGTAGGGTATGTCAGTATGCCAAAGGAAGGAGCCAAAATACCGGTCTATATCAGCCATTGCCCATACCAGATCGACCATGGGATGCAGTGAGTATGGAATTTGATTTGGGTTTACCAAAAACTCAGAGAGGAAATGATTCTATTTATGTTGTTGTAGACAGATTTTCTAAAATGGCTTATTTTATTGCTTGTAAGAAGACTAATGATGCCACACACATAGCAAATTTATTCTTTTCAGAGATTGTAAGATTGCATGGTTTGCCTGTAAGCATTGTATCACATCGAGACACTAAATTTGTAGGGAATTTCTGGAGGACACTTTGGAAGAAACTGGAAACTAAACTCAGTTTTAGTTCAGCTTACCATCCTCAAACGGATGGTCAAACTGAAGTTGTAAACAGAAGTTTGGGGAATATATTAAGACTTTTGGTACATCAGAATCCCAAACAGTGGGATCTAGCATTAGCTCAAGCTGAATTTGCTTACAATGACACACCAAACCGAAGCACTGGAATGAGTCCATTTCAGATTGTCTTTGGAATGCATCTGAGAGGAGTATATGAGCTAAGAGACTTGGGGAGACAAGAAGCTAGAAGTGCAAGTGCTGAAGATTTTGTTGAACAAATGCAGAAACTACAGGAAGAGGTTAAAGGTAAACTACAGGAAAGCAGCAAGAGGTACAAGCAGAGAGCAGATCTGAAAAGAAGAGAAAAAGAGTTTCAGGTGGGAGATTTGGTCATGGCATATTTGAGGAAAGAGAGATTTCCTACAAAAACTTACAATAAGCTGAAACTGAAGAAGATAGGGCCATGTAAAATCAAAAGGAAATTTTCAGCCAATGCATATGAGATTGAGTTGCCGGAAGGGATCAGAATATCTCCCATTTTTAATATTGCAGACTTGTATCCATTTAGAGAGGCAGAAACAGAATTGCAGACTGAAGATACAGGTGATGAAGTTCAAACTGTGGATTGCAAAGAACAGGTACCAAAAACATTCAAGAAAGAAGTTGAAGCTATTTTAGATCAAAGGATATCCAAGAAAACTCGAGGACAGACATATTTTCAGTATCTTGTCAAGTGGAAAGAGCAGCCAATGGAAGATTCCAATTGGTTGACAGCAACTAAATTGCAGAAAAATGACATAAATCTTGAAAGTTTAAAGAACCAATCTTTTCTTCTCCGGGAGTCTGATGCAGGAGCATCGGAACTGGCCAGCAATGTGGAGAATTGTCCACATGTTGTGGCTTGACAAAGTGAATTTCATTTACTGTTGATTTTAGTATTACTATGAGAGTTGATTTCATAATCAGTTTGTTATTATAATAAGTGAAATCGCTCCATTTAGTGATAAGATTTGTTAGGCGCATCAAAATATTTCTGTTAGAGTTAATTTATGGAATATTACCTTATCTATTTGTTAGAGTAATTAATGGAAAATATATAGAGAAATCGTAACCAGCGAGGGGATTCTACATAGAAGAACTGGCCATGGAGCGATAGTTCAGAGAGTGAGAAGTTCGTGTGAGTTTCAATTGGACTATACGTAGTAGAAGTTATTTTTATCATGTATGCAATTGGGTCCATAAATCTCGCCTTGGCACCGTGGAATCCACAACAGCATTGAAACAAATCCTTACCACCAGACATATTCAGTAACTATTATAATAGGAGTTAAAGAAGGGGCGATTCTGGTGGCAGTTATTTGTAAACTGAAGATCTCTGACAGTTAATACCTTGGAGCGTATCAACGCCAATTCCTCATGGGCAATCTTGGTTCAGATCGCATGAAATCTGATAAATTGTTATATATAGGTTATATATTTGTTTTGACCACCAATTGTGGCAAATATAGTTGTGTTGGACCAGAATATCAGTCAATCGATATACACATATATCGAACCTGTATTAATGAGCTGGAAAAAAGGCGAATATGTGTGTGAAAATAAAAATCCAACTGAAATATGGTTGGTATATCTATTCATTTGAAAAAAAAACAATAATCTATGGTCTGCATTCTCGATGAAATGTAGAAGGAATTCTACAAATTAAAGGCGCATTTTGTAATTATGGGTTATAGCCTTTAATTGGCTAGTCGGTCGATAGATAGTGATATTTTTGTTTATGATTACATACGGAAACCTTTATATGCCTGCAGCTGCTTAAAATAGCGTTTTAAGTGGTTCTTTTATTTAGATAATCATATTTGCGAATAAGGACTTGTGTTTTCAAATACGAAATGGATGGAAATGTTTTTTTTTGCTTTGTTTAAAACCAGTGGCTGTTATCTGATATATGACATAAAATAAATATATGGCTGCGCTCTATATGAAACAGAAAGGAATCCAGTTCCTATGTTTGAGTTGAAAACAGAATCATTATTTTGGTATTTGGCATTTTAGTAGTGGATTGAATTTATTTGTATGCTTACAATATAAGTGGAGTGCGCTCAGAGTTTCAGGTGCTTTACATGGAAAAGAATAATCTCTTGTGAGAAACTTTGTATACCCAAATCGAAGGGAGTCTTAGGTATCAAGGACCCAAAGTCTTAAGCAAGGTCTTTGGCACAAAAATATGGTTGAGATGGATATAGGGAGTCAAGGAATTGTGGAAATAGATCTAGAATCATAAATATCACCCCAACATATCCTTCCAATAACAAATAAAATCCACATCCCTTATTCAAGGCTCATCTGTATGGAATCATTCTAGTGCTAATAAGGATCTCTTCCAACAACATTGTTTTTGGGAGATTTACAATGGAAAGTCAACTCTCTTTGGTAAGATTCATGGAAACAACTCCCCCAATTAATCAATGATAGTTATCTCTTTAATACTAAATATACTATGCAAAATCACCACTTGATCAATATAGAAGATTGTTGGTAGGAGGATTCCCCACTCTAAAGGACATAGGAGGATAAAGATATTTGGCCCCATTTGAGAGAATATGATATCATGAATCAATTTTGGCAAGATCTTCAAAGGATGAAAATTTTGATTCATGTAGGATCAAAAAAACTATGATGGGGATACAAAACTAATCGTATGCTCACCACCAAGGAAAACTATTTCTTGTTCCAGGGCACAATTGTTTACCCTCTCAATAAGTATGGAGATGTATATAGGGTCAAAAATTATGGCTAAAAATGGCCCATTTCTTCTAATGCACCCTCACTTGGGTAAGCTAATCAAATATTATTTCAAATGACTATTTTTTCCATCTATGCGACAACAACCATGAAGACAATGATGACTTGTTGAATTCATGCAACTACTTAGGAGAGATATGGGATTAGGTGGGGATTCCTGTTGAAAATACAAACAAAGATTGTGATATCATTGAAAACATTGTATCTACTTAGATCCCCTCTCATTTTGACAATCCTATTCTCAATAGAGCATGGGCCTTAATGTTGGAATTGTAGTGTTTCCATTGATGTCAACAAGTGTATGAGTTCTATGCCTTATATGATGTCAATGGGTGTATAGTTATGAAGCTAAATTGCAAAGAGTAGTTTGTCATCTTGTCTAGATCCTACACCTGAAGCTAAGTTGGAAATAGACTTGAAGGAAATTACATGAGGTGAAAAAGGTGTCTGGTTGAGGAAGATTTATAGATGTGTACAAAGGTTGTTGAGGTTTTATTGATACTTTTCATGCATTGGACAGGTCCTACAAGTATTGAGGAAGGTGTACCAGAAGTTGGAATTAGTTTGACTAAGGTTTGACTAATTTTTAGGATGAAAAATTAGGATAACTCGGGTCATAGTGCAGAAACTTTCATTATAACTCACTCCCCGAATGGACATGTTGTCACTGCTACAACATCCTCCAAAATTTTTCTACATTCAAATTTTGGAGGCTACCTATACCATCACACCAAGTGTCACTTTTAGTCATCAAGTGGCATTTCATGCTATTACACATGTTTCAAATTTCCTTGTTCTTCCCTAAGTGTCATAAGGTCATCAAGAACATCTATAGTGCATTTCACATTCGTAGCGCACTTCCTACTCACAAAATGACACTCTTGGTTGTAATTGCACACACCTTGTCTGTTATACTTGGAGAGTGTTTGTGAGCTAATATTTTGATATATACTTCTCAAAATTGGGTACTTTCTAAGTCTTACTAATGAGTTGTTATGTGCTGCACTTGATTTTACTCCTAACTCATTATGTTTTCCCGTGTTTCATACTCCAAACTTACGCAATTTTTCGGCTTCATAAGCCTACCCACTAGGCTAGGGAGAGCACACTGCACACTCTCAATGCTTATTCAAGCCCCCCTATGTTTGTTGAGACTTCTCCCTTCACCCGAGATAAGCTCTTCCTCCTTCTCCAATGCACAACACAATCTCAAGCATCAAGACCTTCATTGTTCTTTCGAACTGCGCTAAACTTTCCCTCTCTCCTAGTTGAACACACAACGCACCATCAATGGTCATTCAAGCCTTCCTTGAGCCTTGAAAGTGCAACCTGCACCTTCCTTGTGGCTCAATCCTTCCCAGTTGAGTGCATAGTGCATCGACATTGAACATTGAGTTTCCTTGCCTCTTGTGAATGTGCCCTATGCCCTCCATTAAGCCATCTCCTCTTAGAAAAGCACACAATTCACTCTTAGTGATCAAAATAGCCCCTTATCTCTTGTAAGTGTTCCCCGCGACTAGAAAATCAACCTTCCCCTTCCAACCACACTGTTGAATGAAAACCTATAAAAGGAAATAGAACAAAAATGAGTGATAAACTATGAAAAATAAAATCAAACAATAGATAAAGATAAACTTGTAAAATGCATACCTGCAAGAATATTGACTGTAAGTTTACATTATGAATCTCAAGTTCCCCCATGCATTTCTCAAAATTTTCATATGTTCAAGGCCATCATTTTATTCAGTTTAAAATGCTATGTAATGAACTCCCAGATTGCATCCACTTCAAATTTACATTGGGGGACAAGAGTGGCGACTTATGAGATTTTCAGAAGTACTTGTGAATCAAATATTGTCAAGCCATAGCAATTATTTGGAATTTCTTCATACATGATTTAAAACATATTTGTTAATGTGACAGAGTTTCGTAAAAACAAGACAATCAAATGGTTCATAAACTTATGATATGTTCTAAGTCACTTTGCCATCAAATGAAATGGGAATGCCATAAACTTGGATTCGTTACTTGTGTATTGAAATCTACATAACGAAATAAATGCAAATATAAAAGGAATCTAGATCTAAATTAATATATTTCTAATTTTAACTGAATGGAAGGAAACATGACTAGGTATAGTCATACTTCCAATGTAACCATTCTTTCATTCTAATTCTTGTATGTATGTACGGGTCAAACATTAGTGACAAAAAAACAAATATATGTAAACTAAGAGAACTAATTTTGAATGCAGAATGTATAGTTATTGCTAATATATTTACATGGGGGAATTTATTTACATTCACTTTCTCTTGAAATGTCATTTCCAACTGAATTTCAATTGGATCATAGAAATCTAGATGGATTTTTATTAATTATTGAAAGAGGTTCAAAACAGGGGATGAGAGGCCAGATTGTGGATAAGAAATTTTAGATTCTATGGCTTGGAAAAATTTATCAATGCTATATACATATGTTAAATTATTAACAATCTTCTGTGAAGGAAAACTTTCCAAATGAGTCAATGAAACATGGATGGAACTTTGATGGATTTAACAGAAGATTATTAGTCAAATTAGATTGTTGGTCATATTGTGAAAATGCACTCTCTTGTTGGCACTGCTTTCGAGAAGAAAGCAATCGATAAGAAATGAACATCAATTGGAATTGGAAGAGAAATAGCACTTGACATTCACGATTACAATTTGAAGTTTCATTTTCCCATATAGGCAATGCATCATTTGAGTGTTCAATGTTGAACTACTCAATATGCCAACATAAAGTATCTAAAAATCAGAAAATAAAAACATAACAGGAATCTGAAAATAAACAAAATAATTGAAGGAACAACAATGAAATTAAATCATATTTTATATTATTGGTACAACTAATGTTACAACACAACGAGAATTGATTTAAAACAATTTGTCCTTCACAATCATAACCAAAAAATAAGAAGGATGATTGACATTGACTTGTGGAAGAGGAAACGATTCTGAACCAAGAACAAGTGTAAGATCTTGATGATCATATAAATTGTAAATTGGAAAAGACTATTGAATGTCGAAATCATGAAGATCATTTTTAACTTGAGAATGAGAACTGGGTGGAACAACTTCTGAATTAGAATGTTCTTCTTTCTCACGTATGATTGCTCTCTGATTATGGGAATTTAATTGCGTAGAAGATGTTTCAATTTTCTCAATATCAAAATTATTATCATAAATGACTTCATGAATTTCAATGAAATTTTCTTCATTCCCACATGACAAATCAAAACAAGAAGAAAGATTAAGCCCAACTTTATTAATTTTGGAATAATGGTCAGTTAATAATTCTTTATCCTGATAAAAACTAATAAGGAGGTTATTTGAATCAGTCTCACTCCTTTATAGAACATTATTCATGCAATGAGAAGATAAAATAATATTAGCAAAAATATCAAGATAAAGGGAAAAATGTGAATCTGAAGAAATGAATCTCCAATATTCTTTGTTTGTATTTTCATCATTACTAATTTCATAATTTTTATCACTCAATTGATTCACTGTGTTTTCTCGAAGAATATTGTTTGGCTGCCCTGAATTTGACATTTGATCATCATGAAAGTATTTAGAAATTTGTACATCAGATTGCATATTAATGGAAGTTTGAATTCCTACTTGTACTTATTGATCTATGATTTGATTTTCTGAATTTAATGCACAATAATTTTCAGATTTCAAGGCAGCCTTTTCTCCAAGATTGCTACTAATATCTTCTTGCGTTTGAATAGTAAAATTTTCCAAGGTTTATGATTGAGATTCACTGACATGTGAAGATGCATCCTAATCACTATCAATATTGTAGGAAGTGTGCACTAAATGAATGAATTGATCGTACATAATAGAGGCCAATTCATCATCGTTTGTTTGCACCTCCATATTGCAATTCAAAATTATGTTCAGAAGATTGGAAATAGATTGAGAAAAGCTTGAAATAGTTTCACATGGATTATAAATGGGAGGAAGAGAAAAAAATGTTCAAACAAATCTAATAATTACTCTTTCGAAGGTTTATCTTCAATTGTAAATTTCAACCAATTTAAATGAAATCTGATGGTAAAATCAATCAAAGACTCATTTTCAAACCTTCATAGATCTTCAATTTCTTCACATACTTGTTTGTAGTCATAGTTGTCAAATTTACAAAGGAATGTTGTAATCAACTGATCCCAGCCATGAATTGAGGCAACTAGAAGTGATTGACATCATCTTTTGGTTTTTTCCATGAGTGTAAGAGAAAAATCCTACATAAAATACCTTCATCAATTCCTTGAAAATAAAAATTTGAAAATTTTGGAATAAATTATGTTAGGTCTCTACACTACTAGTGTAACCCCTTATTGTTATTAGTACAACCCCCTTATTATATTGTTGTGCCCATGTAGTCCCCATATTGTTATTATTGATGCCCCCATAGAAGCCCCACTATTGTTATTATTGTGCCCTTACATTATTATTGTTATGTCAGCTCTCATTATATTATGACCCCTTAGACTCCTATATATAGAAAGGAGGTCTTGTCATTTGTATCATCCAAAATTGTTCATTTGTGTAATTTAATGGAGGTTGCCCCTTCCAAGAGGCTAATTTCTAAGTCGTTGATATATCTTTTCTATCTTTTTGTGAGCTGGTTTCATAACATTTGGTATCAGAGGTTTGGATTCTAGGGTTTCGCTGCTCCAAACAGGTCACTGTGGTATTTTCAATATACTTTTTTTTGCTACGAAGTTTAAGAAGCAAAAAAAAAAAAATTTGAGAAGGAATTGGTCTCAACCTCGGGTCTGAATTTCAGAACTTGTCTCGTTACATTTTTGAAGATATGATCTGATGAAGTTAAGGTTTTTGGAAGCTCCATAATTGCATCCCAAATAGGTCATTGTGGAATTTTTTCCATAATATTTTTTCTACAAAGTTTCAAACTCTGAAATTAAAACCCATTTGAGACGAAATCTTGGTGAATCTTGGGTTTGAATCTTAGATCTTCTCTCACTATATGTTCAGAGATATAATATGAGGAAGTTAGGGTTTTGCATACTCTCGAATTACATTCTAAACAGGTGACCTTGGGAAAATTATCATAACTTTCTCTCTAAGCAATAAATTGAAATTTCATAAAAAGTTACAGAAAGAGGATGGATTTTAGTTTTCTCTATATATTTTTTAGGTTTGAAGATAGAAACAGTGACACGTGGCACATTGTACAAGTTCACTCTACTGAAACATTATATAATCAGGTTATCTGAAGCGATTGGGCATAACTCTTTTTTGGAGAATACAATTCGGATAAGACTTGTGGGGTTAGGAAGAGGACTTAGAGGGCTACTACAAGAGACAATTTTAGAACTTGGAGATCTAAAAGTAAAGAGTTATAGTTGTTTCAATATCAAGCTCCTAAAATAAAGAAAATGCAATATGAGGAAGTTTGATGGCAAGGATCCAGTAAATTGGATACAATAGATGGAGAAATATTTTGATCTACATGAGGTTCAACTATTACAAAAGGTACATATTGCATATTTATATTTAGACTGGAACCAATTTTTACGGTATAAAGGGATTTGTTCTCATAAAGCACTTGTTACTTGGTCAATTTTCATGGAAGAAATGATAGTGCATTATGAGGATACAAAGAGTAACATGTTCTTTAGCCAATTGAAAAATCTCGAACAAAAGGGCTCAATGGAAGAGGACATTGAGGACTTTCAAAAATTGAATATAAGGTAAATGATATTCCAGAGAAGCAAATGATTGATGCCTTCATAGGGATTTTAAAGGATAACATTCAACATGAGGTTCATCTTTGGGAACCTAATTCATTGGAGAAGGCATTCCGGTTGGCAAGAAAAATTGAAAACAAAATTATGGAAACAAGGAATCCCACCACTCACGACTATAATTATGGAAGTGTTTTTTCTCCTGGCCTTCCACAACCTACAAGGTTTACACAACAATTAGAAGAAAAAAGTGAAAAGGGCTTTGTTACAATTTTCATATGAAATACACTAAAGGTCAAAACTGTGCTGAGAAGAAATTATTTTACATAGATTATGAAGAGGAGGAAGAAAAGGGTCAAGAAACATCAAAACAAGAGGATATACACTAGGAAGAAACCCTAGAGAAGGAAGGAATGAATCCGACCATATCTTGTAAAGCATTGGCAAGAATTACCACTTCTCGAACTTGCAAGATAGAAGGACATATAAAGAACAAAAAGGTTCAAGAAGTGAAAGATCACAGCGAGAAAGAAGAAATAAATCCAACTATATCGTGTAATTCATTGAATGGAATTACCACTTCTCAAACTATCAAGATAGAAAGACATATCAAGAAGAAAAATGTTCAAGAAGTGAAATATCACATCGAGCATCAAGAAATGAATCCAACCGTATATTGTAATGCATTGGAAGAAATTATCACTCCTCAAACTCTCAAGATAGAAGGACATATCAAGAAGAAAAAGATTCACGCAGTGAAAGATCACATCGAGCATCAACAACAAGTTATTGTTATAGAAATTTTTGGGCACTGCACCCAAATCATGAATGTCCATAAACTGAGGGCTCCTAAGTCCCTAAAAGTGTTGCTTCACTAACTAAAGGAACAAGGTCAACTGATTACATCATCTCCCAAAAGTTCTCCACTAAAAATTGCTCAGAAATGGTCAAAACTGGACGATATTGAATACCCAGTGCAGAGGGTGCGATGCATATCACCTTCACAGTGTAAAGGGTGCGATGCATACTGAATGGCCCCTATTTAGGGTGTGATGGGCGAGAATGGACAAATGGCAGAGACAGTTTGTGAGGTGGAATATCATGGAATCTTCCAGAAACTTCCCCTCTGACACTTTCCTCTCTGTTTTCGACCAGGGATGAGTAAGAGATCATCAATCTCCAAGTGAAATCAAGAACTATCAGAGAGAGGACACTAATCAAAACCCCAGAAGATGACTCACCCCCCTACAATCATCTATATATGGATCCCTCATCACAGAGATCTAGGAGGCTGGAATCTTGTATCTTGTAGAGAAGTGTTGTTGGATTTTTGGTGAAACTTCATAGTGTTGGGTGATCTAAGCTTTACTTGAGGTGAAGAGGGCTTTCTTGCTAGAGGATGATGCTGGGTTAGAACAATTGGTTGTAATCCTCTTGCTATTCTTGATATTAATAAAGCTATTCAATTTTTCCTCCATATTCTTGTATGTTTGATTATATATGCATTTGTATGGTTAATACATATCTAATCCTGTGTTATTTATGAATATAGATCTTTGTTCTTCGATAGTAGTATGTTGCTTTGATTCCATAGGTGCTCTTTGAAGCTGGGCAGACGAAGAAGAAGTGGCAGAGATCTATCAGGAAGGAGAGGAATCAAGTAAGGAACCAAGCACAAGACTAAGGTTGGTGTCCTTTGTTCCACTCTTATCTATTTCCATAAAGGAAAATGAAAGTAGTCTTTACTTGTTTGTTTCTAAGATAGCTACCAGTCTTAGTGGGAATAGCAGCTCCGAGTGGACACTATTCCTGGTAACAAAATGGCGACTCCGCTGGGGAGCGAATAGATTGTTTGTTAGTCTATCTTTGTTTGTTTTATAAACTTACAGATGGAGCCTGAATTCAAGCCAACTAGCCTTCGAACTGCATTTTTTATACAAATGCAAAGTAGATCAATGTTGCTTCAATCTATCTCTGGGTTTTGTTTATAAATTGAACAATCGATCTGAAAACGTTCTAATTTCCCTAAGTGGTGTCTCTAGTAACCTCCTTAGATCAACCCCTGTGATTTACATTTACTGAACATCACTTACTCGGCCTAAATCCCTGAACTGAATTACAAATTGTGAGCAAAAACTGGTTAAACGTCTTGCACTGGTGCCATCGCACCCTCCATTCAAGGCAGTCTATATGCATCACACTTCCCGTGTGTTGTAGGTGCGCTGCATACTGGATTCCCTGTGTGACAGGTGCGATGGTCAAGGATGGTTAACTTTACCTTCACACTTTGGTTTTTCCCTCACTATTTCCAGTTCTATTCAGGAGTTTTGCTATCTGTGGTCAGTATATCTCTGTGAAAACCCTCTTCTCTTCCATCATTCTGCCTCTATTGTACAAAGAACTATAAGTGTTTTTATGTATTGTGCACCATTTTCAGTTCTCTTTTGCAAAGAAGTAGCGTAGTCGAACTGTCGTTTCTTAATATGAAAGTGTCATAAGTGTCATTTTCAGTTATAGAAGAGAATCCCATTGTTCTTGATAGTCGATTGTACTGTTACTCTTGTATATGATTTGAATTAGTAATTTTTAAAGTGTCAAAAAATAGTTTTCGTTTCGAAATCGCAAAGTGTCGCCCTTATCTTCACTTCATTTTGAAAAAAAAATTGTTAAGTATTGTTGCTTTGAAAATAATTCAGATTTGCACTTAGCTTTCTTATCGTCATTTATACATTAAGAAGGCTGAAAACAAATACATGCATGTGCATTTGCATTTAGACTGCTTGGTTTGATTTAGGACAGTGCATTTAGTGTGTGCTCTGTGCTCTTTGTTGAAAGACTCTCAACTTTCTTTCCTTAGTAGCTGGGATTTTCATTACCAAAAGAAGATTAAACAGTTGTTTATCATCTTATACTACATTTTAGGAATTGTATACACATCACGCGGTGAACCTGAAAGGAAAATTTTAAAACAAGATCAACTATAAAATAAATTTAATGAATCTAAAAATGCTTTGGAACCTAACACATAACATCTAGAAGTCTAGACTAGAGACGTATTCCGGCGTCGTAAAACTTGGTAACTATTGTTTTCATTGTTGGTTGGGTGATTCCTTCACTCTGAGATGGCAAGTGCCAGTACGAAGTTGTGCTCCCACGTATCGTCGAGTATATATTGGGATACCACAATAGGCTGCATCCATTATCCTTAGGAAGCCGTGTCTGCCACCCTATCGATCGCAATGCACTGAACACAGCATTTGGGAAGATTGACTGTTGTACCATAAAAAGTATTCTGCAGTTTTGTGATTGGTTTGGTAATCCCCTCTGCCTAGATTTCCAGAGAAGTCTCTTT
>APFE030436506.1:35369-96481 GCA_000404065.3 Pinus taeda | reverse complement strand
AATGGACAAATGGCAGAGACAGTTTGTGAGGTGGAAGATCATGGAATCTTCCAGAAACTTCCCCTCTGACACTTTCCTCTCTGTTTTCGACCAGGGATGAGTAAGAGATCATCAGTATCCAAGTGGAATCAAGAACTATCAGAGAGAGGACACTAATAAAAACCCCAGAAGATGACTCACCCCCCTACAATCATCTATATATGGATCCCTCATCACAAAGATCGAGGAGGTTGGAATCTTGTATCTTGTAGAGAAGTGCCATTGGTTTTCTGGTGAAACTTCATAGTGTTGGGTGATCTAAGCTTTACTTGAGGTGAAGAAGGGTTTTCTTACTAGAGGATGATGCTGGGTCAGAACAATTGGTTGTAATCCTCTTGCTATTCTTGATATTAATAAAGCTATTCAAGTTTTCCTCCATATTCTTGTATGTTTGATTATATATGCATTTGTATGGTTAATACATATATGGTCCTGTGTTATTTATTAATATAGATCTCTGTTCTTCAATAGTAGTATGCTGCTTTGATTCCACAGGTGCTCTTTGAAGTTGGGCAAACGAAGAAGAAGCGGCAAAGATCTATCAGGAAGGAGAGGAATCAAGTAAGGAACCAAGTGCAAGACTAAGGTTGGTGTCCTTTGTTGCACTCTTATCTATTTTCATAAAGGAAAACGAAAGTAGTCTTTACTTGTTTGTTTCTAATATAGCTACCAATCTTAGTGGGAATAGTAGCTCCGAGTGGACACTATTCCCAGTAACATTTATCCAACTTTTATAGGATAACACAACTTTGGTGAAGAATTGAATGAAACAACAGGAAGGTCAACATCGCAATGAAAGAAGTTTTGATGTAGGCGATTGGGTATTTTTACGGCTACATCTCAAGCAAGCTAATTATGAGAAGGAAATATTGGCAATACTACATGCACTTAAGAAATGGCAACCTTACCTAATGGGAAGACACTTCAAGGTAAAAATGGATCATGATAGTATTAAATACTTTTTAGAACAAAGATTATCTTTAGGAGAATAGAAAAAATGGGTTGCAAATATGTTGGATTATGACTTTGAAATCATCTACAAAAAGGGGAAGCAAATTGTTGTTGTAGATGCACTCTCAAGAGAGGATGAGAATGTGGAAGTTTGTTTTGTGTTATTTCTATTATCCAACCAGATTGGATAAACAAACCAAGGGATGAATGGAAGAAGGATGAAGAAGTGTGGCCACTCATTCAAAAGTTGTAGAAGATAAAAGTTCAAACAATATTGCTCGAACTTGATGAGGAAGGAAAATCATATTGGAGCCTGGAGCAATCATAGAAACAAGAACCCGACAACTACGAAATCGATCAATTTCAGAGTATCTCATCAAGTGGAAGAACTTACCCATTGAATATTCCACATGGGAGGACAATAATTTTATACATAAGCATAAAGAACTACTCAAGCATTAAGGACAACACTTTTTGAAGGAGAGGAGCATGTTAGGTCCCTACACCACTACTGTAACCCCTTATTGTCATTAGTACAACCCCCTTATTATATCGTCGTGCCCATGTAGTCTCCATATTGTTATTATTGTGCCCCATAGAAGCCCACTATTGTTATTATTGTGCCCTTACATTATTAATGTTATGTCAGCTCTGATTATATTATAACCCCTTATATATAGAAAGGAGGTCTCGTCATTTGTGTCATCCATAATTATTCATTTGTGTAATGTAAGGGAGGTTTCCCCCTAAAAGAGGCTAATTTCTAAGTCTTTGATCTATCCTTTCTATCTTTTTCTGAGCTAGTTTCATAACATTTGGTATCAAAGGTTTGAATTCTAGGGTTTCGCTACTCCAAACAGGTCATCATGGAATTTTCCATATAACTTTTTTCGCTATGAAGTTTCAAAACTAAAAACAAACCCATTTGATAAGGAATCGATTTGAACCTTGGGTCTGAATTTTAGATCTTGTCTCACTATATCTTCGGAGATATGATCTGATGAAGTTAGGGTTTTTGGAAGCTCCATAATTTCATCTCAAATAGGTCATCGTGGAATTTTTGCCATAATATTTTTTCTACAAAGTTTTAGACTCTGAAATTAAAACCCATTTGAGCTTAAATCTTGATGAAGCTTGGGTCCGAATCTCAGCTCTTGTCCCGCTATATGTTCAGAGATATAATCTAAGGAAGTTAGGGTTTTTGCAGACTCCCGAATTACATTATAAACATGTGACCTTGGGAAAATCTTCATAACCTCTAACAACAAATTGAAATTTCATAAGTTACAGAAAGAGGACAAACTATAGTTTTTTGTTTTTTTTTTTATATCTAAAGGTAGAAACAGTGACACATGGCACATCGTTCAAGTTCACTCTACTGAAACATTATATAATCAGGTCATCTTATGCGATTGGGCATAACAATTTCTTGGAGAATAAAATTATGATAAGACTTGTGCGGTTAGAAAGAGGACTCAAAGGGCTACTGTAGGAGAAAATTGCAGAACATGGAGATTTGAAAGTACATAGTTACAGTTGTTTCAAGATTAAGCTCCTAAAATCAAGAAAATGTGATATGAGGAAGTTTGATGGCAAGGATCTGGTAAATTGGATACTATAGATGGAGAAATATTTTGATCTACATGAGGTTCAATTGTTACAAAAGGTACATATTGCATCTTTATTTTTAGGACCGAATTTGTTTTTATGGTATAGAGTGCTTTGTTCTCGTAAAACACTTGTCACTTGGTCAATTTTCACGAAAGAAATGAAAGCACAGTATGAAGATACAAAGAGTAACACCTTCTTTAGAAAATTGATAAATCTCGAACAAAAGGGTTCAATGGCAGAGCACATTGAGGACTTTCAAAAATTGAATATAAGAGTAAATGATATTCCAGAGAATCAAAGGATTGATGTCTTCATAGGGACTTTAAAGGATAACATTCGACATGAAATTTGTCTTTGGGAACCTGATTCATTGGAGAAGGCATTCCGGTTGGCAAGAAAAATTGAAAGCGAAATTATGGAACCCACAAATCCCACCACTCATGACTACAAATATGGAATTTTTTTTTCTCCTAGCCTTCCAAACCTACAAGGTTTACACAAGAATAATTGGAAGAAAAAAGAGAAAAAGGGCTTTGATATAATTGTGATAGCAAATAAACTAAAGGTCATAAGTTCTATGAGAAGAAATTATTTTACATAGATTATGAAGAGGAGGAAGAAAAGGATCAAGAAACATCAAAAGAAGAGGATATACACCAAGAACCAACCCTAGAGAAGGAAGAAATGAATTTGACCACATCTTATAAAGCACTGGCAAGAATTACCACTCCTCAAACTTGCAAGATAGAAGGACATATCAAGAAGAAAATGGTTCAAGAAGTGAAAAATCACATCGAGAAAGAAGAAATGAATCCAACCATATCTTGTAATGCATTAGATGGAATTACGACTCTGCAAACTATCAAGATAGAAGGACATATGAAGAAGAAAAATGTTCAAGAAGTGAAGGATCACATCAAGCATCTAGAAATGAATCCAACAATATCTTGTAATGCATTGGAAGAAATTACAACTCCTCAAACTCTCAAGATAGAAGGACATATCAAGAAGGAAAAGATTCAAGCAGTGAAAGATCACATCGAGCATCCACAATAATTATCCAACTTTTAAAGGATAATGCCACTTTGGTGTGCAGAATTGAATGAAACAATAGGTAGATCAACATTGCTGTGAAAGAAGTTTTTATGTAGGCGATTGGGTATTTTTATGGCTACATCTCAAGCAAGCTATTTATGAGAAGGAAATGTTGGCAATACTACATGCACTTAAGAAATGGCGACCTTACCTAATGGGAATATATTTCAAGGTAAAAATGGATCATGATAGTCTTAAATACTTTTTAGAACAAATATTATCTTTAGAAGAACAGAAAAAATGGGTCACAAATATGTTGGGTTATGACTTTCAAATCATCTACAAAAAAGGGAAACAAAATGTTGTTACAGATGCACTCTCAAGAAAGGATGAGGATGTGGAAGCTTTTTTTGTGCTATTTCTATTATCCAACCATATTGGATAAGTGAAGCAAAGGATGAATGGAAGAAGGATGAAGAAGTGTGGCCACTCATTCAAAAGTTGCAGAAGATCACAGTTCAAACAATATTGCCAGAACTTGACGAGGAAGGAAAAATCATATTGGAGCCTAGAGCAGTCATAGAAACAAGAACCTGACAACTACAAAATCAATCAATTTCAGAGTATATGATCAAGTTGAAGAACTTACCCACTGAATATTCTACATGGGAGGACAAAATTTTTATACATTAGCATCAAGAACTACTCAAGCGTTGAGGACAACACTTTTTGAAAGAGAGGGGCATGTTAGGTCCCTATACTATTAGTGTAACCCCTTATTGTTATCAGTGCGACCCCCTTATTATATTTTTGTGCCCATTTAGTCCCCATATTGTTATTATTGTGCCCCATAGAAGCCCACTATTGTTATTATTGTGCCCTTACATTATTATTGTTATGTCGGCTCTGATTATATTATGACCCCTTAAAAACCTATATATAGAAAGGAGGTCTTGTCATTTGTATCATCCAGAATTATTCATTTGTGTAATCTAAGGGAGGTTGCCCCCTCGAAGAGGCCGATTTCTAAGTCATTGTTCTATCTTTTCTATCTTTTTGTGAGTTGGTTTCATAACAGTTGGTATCAGTGGTTTGGATTCTAGGGTTTCACTGCTCCCAATAGTTCATCGTGGAATTTTTTATATAACTATTTTTCGCTACGAAGTTTCAGAAGCTAAAAAAAAACCCATTTGAGAAGGAATCAGTCTCAACCTTGGGTCTAAATTTCAGATCTTGTCTAGCTATATTTTCGGAGATATGATCTGACGAAGTTAAGGTTTTTGGAAGCTCCATAATTTCATATCAAATAGGTCATTGTGGAATGTTTTCCATAATATTTTTTCTTCGAATTTTGAAACTCTGAAATTAAAACCCATTTGAGCTGAAGTCTTGGTGAAGCTTGGGTTCAATGGTCATACCTTGTCTCACTATATGTTCGGAGATATAATCTGAGGAATTTAAGGTTTTTGCAAACTTTTGGATTACATTCTAAACCAGTGACCTTTGGAAAATCATCATAACTTTCTCTCTAAGCAACAAATTGAAATTTCATAAGAATTTGCAGCAAGAGGATGGACTGTAGTTTTCTGTGTATATTTTTCAGATACAAAGGTAGAAACAGTGACACGTGGCACGTCGTTCAAGTTTGCTCTATGGAAACATTATATAATTAGGTCACCTTATGAGATTGGGCATAACTCTTTCTTGGAGAATAAAATTTTGATAATACTTGTGGGGTTAGAAAGAGGACACAAAGGGCTACTGCAGAAGACAATTTCAGAACTTGGAGATATGAAAGTATAATGTTACAGTTATTTCAATATCAAGCTCCTAAAATCAAGAAATTGCGATATGAGGAAGTTTGATGGCAAGGATATGGTAAATTGGATACTACAAATGGAGCAACATTTTGATCTACATGAGGTTCAAATGTTAAAAAAGGTACATATTTCATTTTTAATTTTAGGATCGAATTAATTTTTATGGTATAAAGGGCTTTGTTCTTGTAAAGCACTTGTCACTTGGTCAATTTTCACAGAAGAAATGCTAGCACATTATGAGGATACAAAGAGTAACACCTTCTTTAGCCAATTGATAAATCTCGAACAAAAGGGTTCAATGGCAGAGCACATTGAGGAATTTCAAAAATTTAATGTAAGGGTAAATGATATTCCAGAGAGGCAAAGGATTGATGTCCTCATCGGAACTTTAAAGGATAACATTCAACATGAGGTTCGTCTTTGGGAACCTAATTCATCGGAGTAGGAATTCTGGTTGGCAAAAAAAATTGAAAGCGAAATTATGGAACCAAGGAATCCCACCACTCATGACTATAATTATGAAATTTTTTTTTCTCCTAGCCTTCCACAATCTACAAGGTTTACATGACAACAATTGGAAGAAAAAAGAGAAAAAGGGCTTTGTTATAATTGTGATAGCAAATACACTAAAGGTCATAAGTGTGATGAGAAGAAATTATTTTACATAGATTATGAAAAAGAGGAAGAAAAGGATCAAGAAACATCAAAAGAAGAGAATATACACCAGGAACCAACCCCATGGAAAGAAGAAATTAATCCAATCATATCTTGTAAAGCATTGGCAAGAATTACCACTCATCAAACTTGCAAGATAGAAGGACATATCAAGAAGAAAAATGTTCAAGAAGTGAAAGATCACATCAAGAAAGAACAAATGAATCCAACCATATCTTGTAATGCATTGGACAGAATTAGGACTCCTCAAACTATCAATATAGAAGGACATATCAAGAAGAAAAATGTTCAAGAAGTGAAAGATCACATCGAGCATCAAGAAATGAATCCAACCATATCTTGTAATGCATTGGAAGAAATTACGACTCCTCAAACTCTCAAGATAGGACATATCAAGAAGAAAAATATTCAAGCAGTGAAAGGTCACATCAAGCATCAACAACAAGTTATCAAACTTTTAAAGGATAATGCCACTTTGGTGCAGAATCGAATGAAACAACAGGGAGATCAACATCGCAGTGAAATAAGTTTTGATGTAGGTGACTAGGTATTTTTATGGCTACAGCTCAAGCAAACTATTTATGAGAAGGAAATGTTGGCAATACTACATGCACTTAAGAAATGGTGACCTTACCTAATGGGAAGAC
Source organism: Pinus taeda (assembly GCA_000404065.3). Taxonomy (NCBI): domain Eukaryota; kingdom Viridiplantae; phylum Streptophyta; class Pinopsida; order Pinales; family Pinaceae; genus Pinus; species Pinus taeda. Next base: position 89,703 of record APFE030436506.1, on the reverse strand, counting down.
ACTTTAAGGTAAAAATGGATCATGATAGTCTTACATACTTTTTAGAACAAAGATTATCATTAGAAGAATAGAAAAATGGGGCACAAATATGTTGGGTTATGATTTTGAAATCATCTACAAAAAATGGAAGCAAAATGTTGTTGCATATGCACTCCGAAGAAAGGATGAAGATGTGGAAGCTTATTTTGTGCTATTTCTATTATCCGATCAGACTGGATAAATGAAGAAATGGATGAATGGAAGAAGGACGAAGAAGTGTGGCCACTCATTCAAAAGTTGCAAAAGATCACAGTTCAAACAATATTGGCAAAACTTAGCGAGGAAGGAAAAATGATATTGGAGCCTGGAAAAGTCACAGAAACAAGAACTCGACAACTGCGAAATTGATCAATTTCATAGTATCTCATCAAGTGGAAGAACTTACCCGCTGAATATTCCACATGGAAGGACAAGAATTTTATACATAAGAATAAGAAACTACTCAAGCATTAAGGACAACACTTTTTGAAAGAGCGGGGCATGTTAGGTCCCTATACTATTAGTGTAACCCCTTATTGTTATTAGTACAAAAACCTTACTATATTTTTGTGCCCATGTAGTCCCCATCTTGTTATTATTGTGTCCCATAGAAGCCCACTATTGTTATTATTGTGCCCTTACATTATTATTGTTATGTCGGCTCTAATTATATTATGACCCCTTAGAATCCTATATATAGAAAGGAGGTCTTGTTATTTGTATCATCCAGAATTGTTCATTTGTGTAATGTAAGGGAGGTTGCCCCCTCAAAGAGGCTAATTTCTAAGTCCCTGCTCTATCTTTTCTATCTTTTTGTGAGTTGGTTTCATAACAAATTGAAAGGCATGATCAAAAGCAAAAGAATTCCTCTTACCATTAAACTTTATCTCAGACAAGAGTCTTACCACTTCTAGTGGAGTATTGGCAGATGCACATCCAGAAATACAACTCCAAATTGGAAGTTTAAGAGGAGCCATTGTAATAAAAATAAAATGTTAGAATACAAATACTCCAAGAGGCAACAAGTTTTAGTCCCTCCTTCAAGCGCCAAAAATGTTGAAGGCTTGAAATTGTATGTCTGCAATAATATAAAGGAGACCACTCAGTCCGGACCTTGAAGCAGCTCCTTTTCCATTTGGAATGGTGGTTCCAACTAGTTTAACTAGTTCCACTTACCTTTTCCCTATTGCTATCGATTTAAAATGTTTCTTTAGTCACTAATAGGTGGGGACATCGGATCAATTCTTCTTGTTGATCAGGCAAGAGAATGGCCCTTAAGTTGTTTTAACAACACAGCCAAACCACTCTAAAGTTTTGCCTCTTAAAAAGAGGACTTCTAGAATGAAAAAGTTATGATAACACATGCAAGATCTAATCTAAGATGAAATAAATATAACCTATCTCGACTGAAGAAAATGGAAATCCTTCTCTCAATCGAGAGCCAATTAACTTAACAAGGAAAAAAAGGCTTTAAGGAATTGGAATTAAGATGGAGGAATTAGATCGAGAAGATAGCTCATAAGATTTGATTCTTTATTAATATAAATACTAATAATTAAATACTTAGTAAATAGTTACAGAAGAGCTTATTGAAAATATATCCAATTCCTTATTTATCATATGCATAAGAACTACAAAGATTCATGATGAATTACTGAATTAGTTCAAATAAGACATCATGTATGCAAGCAAACAATTATTATCCTAAATCATAAGATAGTTTGCCAATCTAAGATTATAACTATTTTTTCTTATACAAACTTCAGTTCTCATATTATATCTAAAATTAAGCCTGTAGAATAGTCTAAGTAGACTTTTAAATGAATTAATACTCATGATTCAACAATAGTGCATGAATTTGATTATTAACTCATACATTTGAAATATAAATTGAAAGATTGAAATAAGAATTCATTTCAATTAAATTCTATAAACAATAGTGCTAAAAATCATTAATTGAAATACATCTTTGTTAATAAATGAAATCAGCTTACAGATCCTCATAGTACGGCAGTAGTGCATAATCCTATGGGCCTGCAATCGATCTCTGCTTGCAGAAATGGCCTCCTCCTTACTGTGGTAGTACATAATAAAAAAGAGTTTCTCCACAAACATATGAAATCACTGAAATATAAAGCCTTCTTCCCCCAGGATTCCTCTCACCTATAGATCTAAATCCTCATTAAAATATTTCTTTTAAAAATTCTAGAATCACAAAGCAGAGAAACCCCTAATACATTCTACAATCTGCTATTTATAATTTTTACAAAAAAATCTTAATAAGAAAGTTGTTGAAGAATAGATATGCTCTATCAATTTTCATTGGGCCAAAATCTCATTCTTCTCTTGCTTGTGCATTCTCATTGATTGAGATTTTCCTCTTCTCATTTCTTCAATTGTTTCTCGACAAAAATAAATCAAAATTAAATTAAAATACAATATCAAATCAAAATACCAAATCTAGAATCCTATATATTCAATCAAACTTAATTAAAATAATTAAATGAAAAGGAAATTTGAGCTTTATATTGATGTCTGTGAATATCTAAGTCGTCAGGGAAAACATAGATGAATGGATTTGCACTTAGTAGAAGTTGTGAGCAAATGAGAATGCAAAAAATAAACTCAGAAATTGATTTTGTTTAAAAATTTGGAGCTTGATCTTTTATTGAATTTTAGAATAATTAAATGATTAAATCTAGTTTTGCATCGACTTCAAAAATAATCTCCATGATTTTATATATCCAACCAACTATCGTGGGTCTCTTTTGGCCAAGTAAATCTCAACTTATGAACTTCTAAAGTTGGGGAATTAAAACTGTGAGAATTCTGGAAATTTTGTTGCCTAGGCTAAAAATGAAAATTTTAAATTAAATTCTAATTCTAAATTAAATTACAATTATTTATTAAATAATAGTAACTACTTGTAATTATTCACTAAAATTAATTAATTTAGACATTTAATTAAAAAACAAAATTTAAATTAATTAAAAAAACAAAATTTAATAATTAATTAAATATTATTATATTCTATTATATTAATATTATAATAAAATATAAGACATATAATATTATAAAACCATGTTATTCCAATTTTATAATAAACCAAAGTCACGTGAGGAGGAGTGGTAATGGAGGTGAGTGTGATAGTGAGGTAGAGATAAGGACACTGAGGTAGGGAGATGGAGGTCGGGATTTATAAGGTAAGAATGAAAACTCTATGTTAAATAAAAATAGACAATCACATGAAAATCAAATTGCAGATCGCAAAATTTTAAATTGAGTACTTAAGAATTATGTGATATCGCATTGCATTATCACATCATAATTTTATTTTGCATCGCATTTTTATATTGCAATTTTTATTTGCGCATTTTTTGAATTGGGATTTTGGAAGGAATGAGGTTATGTGAAGTGGGGTCCACGTGGAATTAAAAATTCTACAAAATAAATTACATCCACTTTGCAATTTTGAGATTTTGGGTCTGGAAGTTTGTTTTAAAATAAGAAATTGGAATAAATTATCGAGATCTCGAAAAACACATTTTTAACTGTCCTACAATTTGGTTGGGTCATTTTGTAAAACCGTTAATGAAAAATAAAAATAAAAATTAGTAAAAATTAACTAATAGTTAATATTTACAATGAAAGACTATTTTAATTGCAAAAGTTTAAAATATTATACATTTTGTACATAAATTCAACCAAGGCAACAAAATGATCAAACTTTAAAGTCGTGCCATTTGCAAACTGGATAACCAAATGAGGTGAAATAAGTATCAACGGAAAGCTAGTGAAAAGTCGAATTAAATGAAACAATCAAAATATAAATTCGATGAGAAAAAATAAACAAAAAATTGTAAGACAATTAACTTAAATGAAAATCATAAAAAGGGTTTTGTTAAAAATCAATGGAAAGGGTTCTAATTATTTGAAGTAATTGAGTAAAAAAGGGGGATGTTGGGTTTTCCCTACAACATGAACCCAACTGGGAAAAACTCCTCCTCTATTTGTATTATATCAGATGAGAAAAATTGATCTATTACAATGACAACTTCAATCCTGAAGAACAACTTGCATTGCAATTTTGATCTCCTCCTCCTAAGACTACTTTGCAAGATACTTAGCAAAGTTTTTGCTTCTTGATCCTCCTATTTCCTTTCACAACTCATGAGTAAATTAGCTCCTAAATAATATGAAAAGCTCCTATTTTCTTGCACAATTCCCAAGAGAATAGTCTCACCTACTACATGCATACGTTGTACACTCACTAGCATATAATAATAAATACAATTATTCCTTTTGTCTCCACTCAAGTAGACAATTCGAATTGCATGCATGACTAGGGTTATTTTTTGTAAATTGACTAGTTAACTAACAGATCAATGAGTTAACACTAGTTACACCTACTCAGCTGAACTTCCATTAACTCTGTTCATGACTAGAGCTCAAATACTTGAGCTATAACTCCATCAAATTTCTATATCTTAGCAATCAACCCATGCACAACTCTACTTCTTGCCCAAAAATGTGAATTGAATGACTTAACTAAGTGACAAATCCATGTCACTCCTACTAACTGCAACTGAAGTAATCATGTTGATGTGGAAGTTCAAATTTCTCCATTTTACTAAGGGACAAGTCAAATGAAGCTTATTCTTGCTACAATTTAACAATATTTGGAAATGGAAAGTTTAATGCATAAATCAATTCAACACCCTCGTAAACCCTTTGGGCCTAGAATTCTATAGATTAAACAACTTAAACTCAAGCACTTGATCTAGGTTGGTTTATGTCTAAAAATGTATGCTTTATTTTTGTATAATTATCTATTGTAGTGTATATATGCCTTAAATCTAGATTTATCAAGTGTCAAGAGTGATCAAATCTCTCGAGCAGCAAACCTTTCCTCAAGTTCAATATTTAAAGCTCTTTTTTAGTGAAAATTTTGAGGAAAGGTTTGCACCTCAAGAGATTTGATCCCTGTCGGCCCTTGGTAGATCCAGAGTTAAGATGGATCTAGGTTGGTTTAATTTCCCCCTTTAAACAGACAATATAACACATGAATACCATGGGTCATTTTTATTTTATTTTTATGGGGTTATTTTTATTTTGTTATTTTATTTTAACAAAGTTAAAATGTTTACATTTTTTTTTAAGCAAGCATTTTTGCATTATATTAATAGAGAAAAAAATGCATAATGTATAGTCTTGATAGCCATCTCTACCTCAAAGCGAGGAAATGAGAGTTTGAGGTAAAAAATTATTTGCCCCTGGAAGTGGAAACCAAACTCTAAGTTTGTCAGACATTTTAACATTGGAAACATATTTCCAATCATCCAAAAATGGGAAACTTAGCCTCGTGACGTCATGTCCATTGACTATAAATCGAGGATAGTAGCAAACAAAATTATAACTAGGAGCTCGTTGGCTCCAGACTAGGCGCACTTAGGTCAATCAAAAAAATTAGGGCCCCCTATGATTTCATAAGAACCAAATCAAAAGGACGATTACCTGGTTGTTTCTCACCATGGTCTCAGGAGGTTAGCGCATGCCACACTAGAACCTCATCGAAGTCATGTTGATGCCTCTATGTACCTGAGTGCTTCCTTGAGATTGCACAATATTGGAGTCCGCTGGCAGCCCTTCTAGGATGTAACAACCATAAGGGCTGAGATGATGGGGGAAGGGAGGGGTAGCGTCAGTCGCTGAAGTGGAGGGAAAATGCGTGGAAGGGGGAGGGGGTACCTGAGCTCTATGGGGAGGCGAACAAGATGAGCTAATCAGAGGGGAGCATGTGGGGTACACAACAAGGGATGAAAGGTTGGGGATAGTTAATTTTGAGGTCTTTGTTCAATTGTTTGAGAGAGGAGGGGGATTGATTGAGGTGTGTAGATAGCTCAACAATCTAGTTGGTAGATTTGGATTTATCCTACTCCCACTCTTTAAGATGACAAGTGAGGATATTGCAGAGAGTTCAAAGGGATGAGTGCCCCTTGCAAGTCTCCTCCTCTTCCATGGCAACCACACTCTTTCGAATGTGCTCAGGAATGATGTATTCAAACATACTAGCAATGGAGGCATCATCTAGGGTGGTGTGGGGATGTCTATGATCTCTTCCCCTACCTATGTAGTGGCCCATTCCTCTATCTTTTCTCATTACTGTAATGCAAGGGTTGGGAAAAGTGGACCAATGATCAGAGAGGGAAAGAAGGTTGCAAGGAGAAATGACAAGGATATTAATAATTAGGGCTATTCCTCCAAGGATTATAATGGTGGGAAAGACATTCTAGAAAGTGTACTCCGAGGTTAGGGAATGAATGCAGGGGTAGTTAATTCTCATGGGCATGATATGGAGAATGAACCTCACCATGTGTTGAGTTTTGTAAAAGCTAAGAGAGTGTGTTGGGCCTCTCCTGAGAACCTAGATCTAAGGGGTGAAGTTTGTGCTCCTCTAGATGCAAACATTGGGGAAAAAAAGTTGAATGGGCCATGGAGGAGGGATTCCAACTCTCCAAAGGTCGATGATATTCGATGCCTTTTTTGGCCTTTTGTTTAACATGGTAGAAAATTATTACCTCTTGGTGGGAGAGGGTTCGAGCTAAATCTTGAACATGGTGTTCTAGGAGCCAACTGATGGTGTGCTTGGTGGGAGGACAACAATTGATGATGTTGTTTACAATTATAATTGTAACCTCAGAGTCTCCTTCAGCTATAAAAGGAAAGAGTTTGTTTCTTTTAGTTGCTTGAATTCCCTTGATTAGTGCCTTTATCTTAGACACATTGTTGCTTTCAAATCATATGTGTCGCTTATAGATGTAAGTGATCTGTCGAGTGTGATCTCTGAAAACCCCATCAATGTTATCTTCACCTGGATTCCCCTAAGAGGTCCCATAAAATTTGATCTTGAAATGAAGGGGAGGAGGAGGATGCCAAGAGGAAGGCGAGGGGAGTGGCATATGGGGGGGGGTAGCTAAGATTAGGTCAGAAGGTTTGAGTTTCCACTAGTTTAAGATCTCCTTTTCAGGTGGGGGGCCTAGTAATCCTGGGATGACCAATTGTTGAGAGTTGTAGATTCCTCCAAGTGCTTGTGTAAAAGAAGCTAGACTCCATTAGGAGGTTTGTGGGTATTATTGAAAATCCTCTGTTTGTATTCTTTCCAGATTTCTGAGTCTAAAAATAGAGGAACAATGGTCCAGATGTAGTTTAGGTTGGGACTGATGAAGGTTGAAAAAAGCCATTGTTTGAATGTTTTGGCTACGCAACTATCCTCTTCAATGGTTTTGAGGAAATTGTGCTCAAGCTTGCTCCAAAAACTTTTGGTGAAGGGACAAGAGAGGAATAGGTGATCCAATGTTTCTTATTAATCACCACAAAGAACATGCTAGGGTGGCCCATGGAAATAATTTTTGACCAAATTGTTCCATGTGAGAACCTTACATTTAGTTAGAAGCCATATGAAGGTTTTTATTTTTGGTTAGGAGTTCAAGCTCCAAAGTTTGGATGAAAAGGGATCTTGTTCAGGAATTTTGGGTTGAATGAAGAGGTTGTATGCTTCTTTGACTAAGAATCTACTTGAATTCTGAAATCCCCATCGAAGAACATATTTTTCTTCTTTTTGACAACTTTTGTTGGAGGAGAAAGCAGTTATAATCATTGTTTTCCTCAGGGAATAGAATATTTGAAGCCCAATTGTAGTGAGATGAATGTTCAAGATTCATTGAAAATTGATAGATAAAGAGATGCCTATATTGAGGGCTTGGGCCTGGATGAGGGAGGTGAGGAGGACTGAGGCAAGGCTTGGTTGTTGTTGCACTGAGTCATTCCAAAATTCCATTGAGTGCTGATATCTAAACTCCTAGAAGCAATGAGAGTGAACCCGATACATGTTTTGGTTGGTGAGGTTCTAGATCACAGAGCAAGAAGGGGTGTGAGATAAACAGACTAGCTCTTGTTGGGGCAGATCGTGGGTGTATTTGGCATGCCAAAGTTTGATCCAAGGTTCCTGTTTTTGCTTGATCCACTTGCACTAGAACTTGGCACCCATAACTAAGCCAGATTTAAACAGGAATGCAACAAATTACAGATTTAACCATAAATAAATATATGCGAAAGAAATAACACTTCGTTTCAGTAATATCAAATACTGAAATATTCTTGGTTGAATTGAGGCTTCTGTGATCCATAACATTTATAAGAAGAAATTTCGGCGTAAATCACATGCAGAAAATCTTTGTTGACGCGTTTCGAACCAGCTAGTGTGGTTCATCGTCAGGACAAGTTGAGGAGTCAAATCATGGCTGCATGTTAAATAGGGAGAGCAGACCCTCCAAACGGCTAGGTTGACTAGGTTGACCAACAACGGCTATAAAGAAAAATAGTTAGAAAACGTTAAAAAGTTAAAAAATAATATAATAAATATAGTGATTATAATATATTATATATTCGAATGTAATACTATTAGTATTTTAGTCGAAAGGTAATAAAAATTATAGTAAATTTTTTTTAATATATTATATATCCGAAAGTGATTCCATTATATTTTATTCATCATATATTATTCTATGGTTATTAATATATCTAACTGATTTATATACTAGCGATAAGTAAAGAAGTTTTACTTTGGTTATTAAATTAACATATTTAATAATAAGAAAGTTATTCTATTTTATTTTTATTACATCATATTCTATGGTTGTTAAATTAATTTAATAAATCATTAGGGAAATGTAAAGGGTTTTTTTTTTAAATAAAATTGATAATGGAAAAAATAAACCATAAAAGAAAATTAGTAAGTATTATTAATTTATATCTTCAGGAAAAAAAAATAGAGTGACGACACTTAATATAATAATATATATATAATATATATATTATTATATATAATATTATTTATATATATATATATATATAATATATGTATATATATATATATTTAAGAACATGACCAATAGAAAAATAGAGAGAAAAATAGAGAAACCCTAGGAGGAAGGAAAAACAAGACTAGGAAGAAAGGGCAGGGATCCAGCAGCTATTGATCTTCCAGCCATCATCTCCATTGAGATTGTTAGGCCTTCTTTAAATCTTAATAGCTTCCCTAAATTTACGGTGATGGAACTGCGCAACCTTGGCAATAACCTTGGCCTCCTCAATACAAACTTGATGCTTGGTCTTTTTCGCATGCTCTGCTAACGCTGAAGACTTAGTTCTCCCATGTCTTAGGTCAATTGCATGTTCTTTGATCCTTTGATAAATTTTTTGCTATAATTTTTATTGCCTTTCGACTAAAATAGTAATAGTATTACGTTCGAATATATAATATATTATAATTAGTATATTTATTATATTATTTTTTAACTTTTTAACCTTTTCTAGCTGTTTTTCTTTATAGTCGTTGTTGGTCAACCTAGTCAACCTAGCCGTTTGAAGGATCTACTCTCTCTATTTAACATGCAGCCACGATCTGACTCCTCAACTTGCCCTGACGATGAACCACACTAGCTGGTTCGAAACGCGTCGACAAAGATTTTCTCCATGTGATTTACACTGAAATTTCTTCTTATAAATGAAATATTCTTACAAATAGAATGGAAATAAGACTCGCTCGGGTGATGGTAGCTTATATCTGAGAAGAGATGCGGTGGCTGCATGCCTCTAAATTGAGTAACAATGAGCCTCAAGGGCCTTTTTATTATTGAACAATAAGAGAAAACCATAAACAACAAAAAAACTAACGCGAGGAGATGTAACACCAAGATTTTATATGCTCCGTTGGGGTTAGTTGGCCAGCCAACTTCCCAGGATAGTAACTTGGTCATATTATCTTCATTTGATGCGTATGATACCTCATTGGAAAGATCTCTTCAAGGAATACTCTGAAATTTTAGGACCTCAAAATGGATCTAGAAGATAAGGATCTGAAAACTACAAAAAGTAGTAAATTGTGCTACAATTAAGGAAACTGAAAGAAACAATGGTGAGGGTCCAAGTGGAATAGGCAGGTGGAAACCAATATCCACCTCGATCAACGAACTTTTTGACTGTTTTGTTGGGTATGTGTTATATATTTCCATGACTGGTCTCAAAGTAAAGTTTTTGGTCCCCAAAATTTCTTTTTGGGTGGTTTTGTGCATGGTTTTGGCCCATGGTTTTCGGGATGATGGTTTTCTTCCCATGGTATTTTGTAGATGTCATCAAGGGAACTAAAATTATGTTCTAATCCAGGGTTAGTGGATTGGGTTTTATGAATGTTTTAAAATGTATATATATATATATATATATTATATATATATATATATTATATATATATAATACATTTTCAAACATTCATAAAACCCAATCCACTAACCCTGGATTAGAACATAATTTTAGTTCCCTTGATGATATATTGTAACATTGAAAGGAAAATAATGAAAAATCAAATCTAGTAGTCTCAGTTTTGGGATCCACGAGAAAATCTCTATATATGTTTTTTTTATGTTCTCGGCATTATTTTTTTCTGTTTTAAGAATTGTAATTTATGTACAGGGTTAAAACCTACATTTTGTATTAGATGAATTTCGGCTTCAAGGGGACGCCTTTGTTGCTGAGGGGTTTTGCTCAAGCCTGTGGTAGACCCTGTTCAGTGGGATATTTGTGGGATCGATTCTTGTGATGAAAAAATATGGAGAACATTGGAAAGATAGAGATCAAGAAATTTAATGGTCAGAGTTTTGAGCTGTGGAAGCTCAAGATGGAGGATTTTTTGGTGGACCGAGATTAGTGGATTATTGTAGATCCATACATGACACCAACAAGAATGTCGGCAGAACACTGGGTGAAGTTAGATCAAAAGGCAGAGCACAATACACTTGTGTCTCTCAGATTCAGTATTGTTGAATGTATCAAGGGAAGCTATGATAGAGGCTTTGTGGGACAAGTTAGGTACTTTGTACCAATCTAAGTCTCTAGTGAACAAACTGTTCTTGTGGAAAAATGTGTATAACCTAAGGATGAAGGATGGAGACTTGGTGAAAATTCATATGAATGCATTTAATACTATGGTAAGCCAATTTTTATTTGTTGATATAAAATTTTTAGATGCAGATAAGTGCATTAGTTTGTTGTTTTCTCTACCATATTTCTTGGATATTCTGGTTGTTGTTATAGGTAGTAATACAACTACCTTGAAGTTTGACAAAATAGGCTCATCCTTGTTGTCAAAGGAGATGAGATGGAAAAATATGGAGAGCCAAAATGAAGATTCCTCAAGTGGGAGATCTAAATCTAGAGGGAGATCTAAATCTCCAGGAAAACCTGTGAAGGTATGTTGGAAATGCGGAAAAGAAGGCCACTACAAAAAGGATTTTAAATATAAAACTCCTGAGAAAGGAAAGGGATCTGATGATGCACCTTCCGCTTAAGAAAGAACCACCTCAGATGAAGGCAAAGATGTGTACTTTCCTTCTTTGTCATGTACACATGTAGATCATGAGGCATGGTTGATTAACTAAGGTGTATCCTTTCACTCCACTCCCCATACGGAGTAGTTTTTTGAGTACGAGAAATATGATGGTGGTGATTTCTTCTTAGGGGATGAAAGGAAGGCCTAAATCATTGGACAGGGAAAATTCAAGTTGAAGTTTCAAAGTGGAAGGGTTACAACAGTTCCTGGTGTTTTGCATATTCTTGTATTGGCCAAAAAAATTGATTTCTTCAAGCAAGATGGATGATGCAAGTGCAAAAACAAAGTTCAAGAAAGAAACCTGCAAGATGGTTCAAGGAGCACTGACATTGATGTGGGGAGTTCATATTGGAACTCTGTACAATATTTTGGGTAGCATTATTATTGATGGGTGCAAGAGGTTTGTGGTTCCTGAAAGTGGAGTAGAAAATCTAGTGGTCTTTGGAGAAAATACCAGGCTATGGCATCAAAGGCTTGGAAATATTGGACAGAAGGGCCTTCAAATGCTGCATGGTAATGGTATGGTAGAAGGTATGTCTAATTTCTCTTTGGATTTCGATTTCTATGAACATTGTGTATATGGGAAGAAAAATCGGGTGAGCTTCCCCTTAGCTGCTAAGAGGGCGAAAGGGATATTAGAGCTTGTGCATAGTGATGTGTTTGGACCTGTGTCAGTTCCATCACTAGATAATTCTATGTACTGTGTCTCATTTATAGATGACTTCTCGAGGAATACATGGATATATTTCCGCTCGAAGAAATCTAAATTCTTTGATATCTTTAAAGAAATTAAAGGTTTTAGTGGAAAATCAGATAGAGAAGAAGATCAAGGTGTTGAGGATAGATAATGGTGGAGAGTTCTTCAATAATGAATTTGAAGAGTTATGTAAGAAGTGTGGTATAGCATGGAAAAAGAGTACTCCATACACACCTCATAAAAATGGAATTGCATAAACAATGAACAAGACATTGATGGAAAAGGAAAGAAGCATGCCCAGTGATGTTGGGTTAGGAAAAGAATTATGGGTAGAGGTAGTGGATACTACATGTTGCCTGTTTAATAGATCACCTTCATCAGTGTTGGAGGATAAGAATCCACATGAGTATGGATTGGTAAGAAACCCTCTCTCTTGCATCTCATGGTTTTAGCTATGATGCATATGTACACATTTCAAAGGAGAAAAGAACCAAGTTAGATACTAAATCTAAAAGGTGCATCTTTATTAGGTATAAGGATGGTTTAAAATGTTATAAGCTTTGTAACCTAGAAACAAGGAAGGTTGTGTATAGCTGAGATGTGGCTTTTAGAGAGTGAAGGATGTTATTAAACATGAAAGCCTACCAAAGGAACTTGAAAAGATAGAGTTTGAACTAAAGGAGGAAGAATCAAACTCTACAACAAAACAAGAATCGTAAGGGGAAGAACCGCAAACTCTAGTTTTGAGAATATTAGTTCGAGTGAGAAGGAAACCAAAGAGGTATATTCCATCTACTTTCTATTAAAATTTTTCTTTATTAATTACTGATGATGATCCCAGAATTTTTAAGGAGGCAGTAGATTTAGAGGATGACAAACTCTGGAAAGAGGCCATAGTTGAAGAAATGGCATCTTTGCATAAAACTAAGGAATGGGATCTGGTGGAGTTGTCGGTTGGAAGGAAACACATTGGAAAAGAATGGGTGTTTAAGAAGAATATGATTGCATAAGGTAATGTGGAGACATACAAAGCTCTATTGGTAGTAAAAGGTTATTCCCAGGTGTCGATAATTGATTTTTGTGGTATATTTTATCATGTTTCCATGTTATCTTCTATTAGATTACTTTTATCTATTATTGTTTCTTTTGATTTTGAAGTAGAAAAGATGGATGTGAAGACAACATTTCTTCATGGAGACCTGGAAGAAGAGATCCACATTAAGCAACCTGAAGGCTTTGTAGTGAAGGGTAAGAAGGAACTGGTATGCAATTAAAAAGTCTATGTATGGGTTAAAACAATCACCAATGATATGGTATCAGAAATTTGATACATAAATACAGGGACTTGGCTTCACTAGGAGAAAAACGGATCACAGTGCATATTTTAACTTAATTGGTGGTTGTGTTAATTTTTTAGTCTTGTATGTGGATGATATGTTGTTGATTGGAAATGAAAAAGAAATTATCCAAGATTTGAAGACATGAAGTATTTTGGTGTTGCAAACTATATTTTGGGCATGGAAAGCAAACAAGATCTGGCAAAGAGGAAGCTTTGGTTAAATTAGACGAATTATGTTGATACAATATTGCAAAGGTTTAATATGCAGGATAGTAAACTGGTGAATGTTCCTATTGATGTAGGTGTCAATTTATCTGTTGAACAGTGTCCCAAGGCACAAGAAGAGGAAGAGGACATGTCTCATGTTCCATATGTGAGTGCAGTTGGTAGCCTGATATATGCAATGGTTTGCACCAAACCAAACATTTCACATGTAGTTGGAGTATTGATCAGGTTTATGTCAAATCTAGTGAAGGAGCATTGGACAGTAGTGAAGTAAGTTTTCATGTATTTGCGTGACACTAGTAATTATGGTTTGTGCTACCAAGGAAGACCAGGATTGGACAGAGTTTTGGATATTCGCGGCTTTGTTAATTCGAAATGGGTTGGAGATCTGAATCAGAGAAGATATACAAGCGAGTGTGTGTATAACCTATTTGGAGGAGCAGTTAGTTGGATGAGAAATAAACAGTCTGCAGTGGCACTTTGAACTACATAGGTTTAATACATGACGCCCACTCATGCAAGCACGAAAGTAATTTGGTTGTAGATATTTTGTTGAAGTATGGGGTTGGTACAGTGAGCTATAAGGATATATTGTGACAACCAAAGTACAATTTTATTTGCAAAGAACCTTGCTTATCATTCAAAGAAAAATCACATTGATGTTCAGTCACTTTGTGAGCGATATGGTTGAATACAAAAAGGTGCTGCTGGTAAAGGTGGACACTTTGAATGATGAGATTAGGAATATTAGTTTTTTTGTGCTAAGATCCTCCTCAGATTATAAAAAAAATGTTATTCATTTTCTTAAGGATTCATGAGTTTGTTGCAAGTGAAAATGAGTTTTTATGTTAACTTTATGAGAAATTTTAACACAAATAAGAAATTGAACAACAACATATAAATGTACAGAACATCACCAACAACACATCACAACAAGAACATGATGAAGGATTTCACCCCTCCTAAGTTACATCTCCTTGATCCAACTTACAATGGCTTGGGCCTCTCTATTATGCTCAACGGTGTAAAATTATGTGTATACAATGCTCAAATGCTTCTGAAACTTGATCCAGTGTGTCCAAAATGTCCAAAAACGGCTACCTATCCTCTTCTTTCTCCCAGTTTGGTCAAAAACTGGAGAAGTTATGACCTCTCCTAGTTTCTCCACTATTCACTCCACAAATTGCCCAAAATCTAGCATCGAACCCTCATTTTTGCCCAAATTCTCGCTCACTAGCCACCAAATCCAACAAAATCCGAGCAGATTTGTCGAACGGATAATTTGTTCATTGAAGGCTAAAAATGTGGAAATTAAAGTCATATGGAGGGTCATGTTCCTAGGGGCTAGCCCCCAGTGCTGGCCCCTTTTCTACGGCAGTCACATAACTGTTGGTGGCTTCAGGAGCAGTGTTCACATGGGCGGTTAGTCTGCGGGCTTGCCGAACATGGCTAGCCCATTCTCTGAATCTACGCCAACCAAATTTAAATACACCGCGTGATCATAAAGGTTAAGCGACAATGGACATGGTGCAATGGTAATTGGTTGTGTTTCATATTGGAACTCTGTACAATATTTTGGGTAGCACTATTATTGATGGGTGCAAGAGGTAAAGAACAAATGGCTACACTCTTTCCCTGGCAACAACGCCAAAATGTGGAGCTATAAAAAGGGTCTCTTTTACCTCTAATTACCTCACATTAATATGTCAATCTGGGAACGTTTTGTTATTTCAAAGAGTGTCTTAGTCTGAGGCTATCATTTGCCAGAGTAATGCTAGTAGCACAGTGTTTGAAAATACAAGAGTAAATGGGAACTACTTCAAGAGATTAAACCACACATTCAGAAGACTAAGAAATTTATCAGTCAAGGGTTCATTAGCAATAACCCATCCCTTTGGAAACTGATGGAAAAGGAAATCAGAGAACAGATCGTGGATCTAGGAGCTGGACAGTAGATGTCAATGCTCACTACAGCCTGAGATCGTTCTTCACACTAAAATAACAAATAACAAGAAATGGAACGACAAATAAGAAATGGAACAGGAATTAAGAAATCGAACAGCAAATCTGAAATGGAACAACAAATCTGAAATGGAACAGCAAACCGGAAATGGAACAACAAACCAAAAATGGAACAACAGTTAAGAAATAGAACAACAACTAAGTCTAACAAGAAGTAACACTTTAGTCTATAAGATCGAATGCATTAATCGTAATCTATAAGAATCAAACGGGAATCCTTCACTCTTAAGGGCGGATTGAATAACACACACAAATGGAACAACACTGATCACTGATGAATTATGGTACAGTGCTTGAAAGCCATATATACACATAGCACACTTAAATAGTAATCTGATCCAGTTATCACCTCAGTTAGAAAGAGTACGACTGCATTTCAAAATAGAACAACATTGTTTATAAATACAACAATTGCAAAGAACATAACTTCCGAGATGAATTCCATAATGTGAATGAACAAGTGCACAACACAAAGGCTCTGTAATGGAACAGCAACAGTATTCTGTAAAGACTAGCAGTATTATATCAACACCTAAAAGAACAGTAATACGATGCAGAGTCAATACAATAGTTTTGTCTTTAGAAACCCTTATAAATTAAACATAACAGAGCATGTGATGTAAACTTACAAAACACATCAGATTACCAAATAACGTCGATAAGAAAACCACGCTAAAACCAAACGTAATGGTACAAGAGCAAGTGTCCTCCAGGGTCGGACCCTTAGCCTCTAGGGGTACACCACTTGAAGTTATTCCAAACTCAAAGATGAAATAGTAACCAAGTTTGTATTAATGCATAAAGTGAAATTACAATAGATCAGTTCTTAATGAGACTCGATGATCAAAGTTTTGATCTTAAAGGAAATTACATAAACATAACAACATCCAACTCCCTCTTGAGCTAACAGTGCTACCCCTTTTATAAGGGTGAAGGCAGAGATATCTAAGTGCAAAAATAGATAAAACAGCGATCCCTCAAGATCAAGGATCCTGAGGGATTCACCGAACCGTTAATCCTTAGTCATTTCTTTTCTTTCCTACGCCGAGCTGATATCTCCACTTCCTTTCTAGGGCTGATTTGCTTTGATTTTATTTGCCTCGTTTGCATATGGTTTCCCGTCAAAGGGACAGTGGTTAACTCGTCCTTGTCCTTTCCTTTGGAATGGTAACTTCTCGTTTTTCCTCCTTCCTGCATAAGGAAATGACAATTGTCAGCGTTTTCATCTTGCATATTAATCTCACATGTTTTATTACAATTCTTTATCGTTTTCCGAGTTCATGATGCAAAAAGGTTTGTAAGTTCTAATGAAAAGATGCTGAAATAATTATCAAAAACATACCTTCTTTAGTACTCCACACCCAACATGGCTAGCCTGTTCTTCAAATCTGCGTCAACCAAATTTAAATACACCGCATGATCATAAAGGTTAAGAGACAATGGACATGGTGCAATGGTAATTGGTTGTGTTTTGTGTTGGAAAGTCATGGGTTCGACCACCATTGCCTCTGTTGGGACTGTAAAAAAAAAAATTGGTGGCCTCCTAGGCTAGCATGTGGCGGCCTCTGGCTGGGCCCGTGTTAGCTTGTGGTTGGCCACCATTCTAACCAATAGAAAATGTGAAATTTCGACCATTCAGAATGTGCCACTTGAAATAATATCATTCGCTGAGGATCCCATTGACCAAGTCAATGTCCACATAAATTGCCCAATCACCGCCACATCAGTAGTACGGGTTACTGACTAGATTGTCCTTTTTTCTAAAATTCAATTGTTTGGGAAAGTGAACATAACTCATTTTTCGAGTCATACGAGGCCTGTTTCGTGCGAAATGAGTTGTGTCGGATTCAAGATGATGAGAAATATATGATCATGCAAGTTCCACACCAATATGACAAATTTAAATTTTGAGGTATTTTTTGAGCACCTGATCATTGAAGAATGTTGCAGTTGCATTAACGAAGTCTGTGAGCACTGAGAAGTTTTCTTGGTGTAGAGAAACAATGGTCATTACAACCGTGGATAAATGACTATGTACTCCTGTATCCCCCTATCTTGAAGAAAAAAACAAATGGGAGAATATTGGATATGTGTTATATTATTTCCAAAACTGGCCCTGAAATATATTTCTTGGGGTTTGGGGCAACACGCTTGGAAAAAAAATTGGGCGGTTTTGTGCATGGTTTTTGCACATGGCTTTAGGCATGATGGTTTTATGCCCATGGTATTTCATAGATCCAGTCAAGGGAACTACGATTATGTTCTAATCTAGGGTTACTGGATTAGGGTTTATGAATGCTTCAACATGTATATATATGTATTGTAACTTTGAAAGGAAAAAAATGAAAAATCAATCTGGTAGTCCAAGTTTTGTGATCCAGGGGAAAATATTTGTTTATGTTTATGTTATGTTCTCGCCATCATTTCTTTTTTTTTTTTTAATAATTCATTTGCAGGTAATTTATGTACAATATTAAAGCCTACATGTTTCTGTATCACAGATACCCAGTCTACCTTTGGCCTTGGAAGGCATAAGGTATCCCCCTTGACGAGTGGCCATTTGTGCTTGAGGTCAACGCCTCCCACAAAAAAGGACTGTTGAGTGTTTCTAATGCTTTTGAGGACCTATTAGGGGAAGCTAGGACTATGAAAAGGTAGATATGCATAGCTTGATGGAAATATTTAAGAAGAATCAGCCTATTAGTGATATCAAGGCCTTTGCGGGTCTATCAATTAAGCTTAGAGGCAAGCTTGTATAAGAGGTCCTTCCAGGGAGAATTTTTAATGGTAGAGTCAGTGAGAGGGGCTCCTAGGTATTTGGAGGGAAGAGATGTGATAGTGAATCCAAGGATGCACTAAATGTTCCGCTGCTTAGCTATAGGGGTGTTGAAGAAGAAGATTTTGGATTTATCAAGGTTGATATCAATACTGGAGGCTAAGGAGAATAGGTTGAGCATAACTTTGATTTCCATGGCTTCCTAAATAGAAGGGTGATTCATGAGTAGGGTGTCATTGACAAATTGTTGGTGGGTGTGAGTAGAGACATTATAGACAGGGAGGCCTCTAAGCTTTCCTTTAGTTTTAATTGATTTGAGGGAGTGTCCAAGGCGTTTCGCCATGAAGATGAAGAGAAACAGGGAAAGGGGAACTCCTTTACAGATGCCTCTAGAGGGGAGGAAGGTGGCATATTGGGAGCCATTGACTAGAATGGGGAAGAAGGGAGTGGTGATGAGGCACATGACCCATTGAGTTCGTTGAGCACAAAATTTGTATTCTTTCAGGGTGTTGTTGATGTATTCTTAGCTAAGTTTTTCAAAGGCTTTTGACATGTTGAGTTTGAGAAACATGCCATGTTTCTTGAGATTTTTGAGTTAGTGGATGAGCTCATGGGTGAGGATGATGCCATAAACAATTTTCCTCCCTTCCACATAACTCAATTTCTTTGGGGAGATAAGGAGGGGAAGGATGGGTTCAGCTCGTTGGCTATGATTTTGGTGATAATTTTGTAAATAACATTGCATAGATATATAGATCTATATTTACCTAGTGATGTTGTGTTGTCCTCCTTTGGGACGATGGTGAGGAAGGTGCCACTGAAAGGCTAGAGTATGGATTTGGAGGTTTTGGACTCTTCCATTATGTCATGAGCTTCATTGCCAAGGAAGTAATAACATCTCTTGAAAAAGGAGACAATGAAGCCATTGGGGCCAGTGGCTTTGTTGTCTTCCATTTAAGAAAGAGCTTCCTGAACCTCAGATTTTGTAACAATTCTCATGAGGGAAAATTTGTGGTCTATGGTGACAAGATGAGGGATATTGGATGTGATTTTAGAGATGACCTCTTTGCACTATGTGGATGGTTCTTACAGTATGATGGAAGATTAGTTTACTAGTTCTTTCTCAATCTCTTGTAGTGTTTCCACATTGGTGCTTGATTTTGTTCTGAGTAGAGATATCTAGTTACTGGCCCTATTATGGATAGTGGATTTGTGAACGAAGGAGGTGTTGTGCTCTCCCTCTTTGAGCTAGTGGATTCTTGATTTCTACTTCCAATAAATTCCTTCATGTTTGTAATGTTCCTCTAGTTTTTGGGAGATGAGAACCTATTGGGTGTTGGTTTCTTCAGAGTGACCATGGAGGATGATTTCTTGCTAAGGGAAGGCCATATATTTTTCTAGGCTCTCGTTTTCTTGAAAGATGTTCCCAAACTCATCCTTGTTTCATTTTTTGATGCAAAGTTTAACTTGTTTGAGTTTCTCCTAGAATATAAACATTTTGGAGCCCTTGAAATGACTCATCCCTCTCCACCAACCTTCAATATTAGAGATGAGGTTCGGGTATGTGAGCTAGAATTTCTCGAATCTAAAAGGTTTCCTCATGAGTTTGCCAAAGGTTCACCAAGAAAGGGAAATGGGCCAGTGATCAAAATCTAAGGAAGCAAGAATCACCGCAAAGATTTCATGCCCATTGACTAGGAGGTCTTCGGAGACCAGGAATATGTCAATACAGGAGTATATTTTAGCTTGAACACCTATTTTATTATTCCAAGTGAAAAGGTCATTGGTGGCTTTAAGTCCACCAAGTTGGTGTCTTTTATGAAGGTGCATAACAATTCACATTCCTGGTCAGGCTGTCTGTGGCCTCCTTTTTTCTCTTGAAGAAAGATGATGATGTTGAGGTATCCTCCTATTACCCATTTGGAAGGGTCAAGTTGGTTCTTTAGAGAAGACAGGTGTTCTATAAGTGTTTGTTTTTTGGAAGGGGCTTGAGGCCCATAGACATTCGAGATAATGCCATGAAAGTTGGTTAATAAAAGGTGATAGGAAGAAGTAAGAACAACACAGTGGAAAGAGAGTGGTCCCATATCTATTATGGAAGGATTCGAGGAAGTATTGAGGCCTTCAGTTTCTCCCTCTGTGCCCACTACCAAACTTTATGCCAATCTCCATATTTTGGAGATTATGGCGAAAAAATCACTGTTGGAGCCTTTGGTTTCTTGGATGAACAAGATAGTAGGAAGATCCTGCTGGATCTTTCTATGAAGAAGATGATACTTTGAGGAGTTATTTAGGACCGTAATGTTCCATGATATTATCTTCATAATGAAAGGCTAGGTTAGCAGGAGTAGATCTTCGATATTTTCTTATATTATCTCGATTCCACCAACATTAGGGGAATTTTGAGGTCTAAAATGGGCCTCCTAAGAAAAATGTACAACCAAAATAAACTTTTTAAGAACCAATAGGATTCAAGATGATGATGTAAATCACGAGGAATGATTCACCATTTTTGGATTAAAAAGGTATGAAGATTAAAAATTAATAAAATAATAAAACTACTTTTTCAACTCGTATTTTCAACTTATCTCCCTAAGGTTTTACTCAAATTTCAACTGGGAGTACTCATTGGATGAAAAATTTAATTCCCCATCCAAGGAGTACCCATGTTGCATACTTTCGATAGACCATGCTACATGAAAAAAGAGAAATACATGAAAAAAACTTTATTACAATCACATTTTTCATGTATTTCTCATTTTTCATGTAGCAGGGTCCATCGAAAGAATGAAAAATTGGTACTCCTTGGATGAAGAATCAATTGTTTCATCCAATGAGTATTGTTGCTCAAAATTTAAGTAATCCCATAGCGAGATAAGTTGAAAGTACGAGTTGAAAAAAGAGTTTTTTTCTTTTTTCCCTCTAAAATTTGATGATGTAATATAATCTTATTTTATTATTTCCACTATTATTTTATAATTTCCTTGGGAGGCCCATTTCAGACCTCAAAACTCCCCTAATGCTTGCGTCCTAGGGTAGCCAAGCTATGTAGCATGGAATTCCTTCCTTGTTTCTCGAAGTCTTTGCCACTTTTCTTACCTTCTTTGTTTGTGATTGTTTGTACTCCAAGCTGCATCTTGGATTTTTCTTTTTGAAGAGTTGTCACTAGGAGGTGGATTTGATTGTATGGAATCAATTTTGTTGCATTCCTGTGGCAAGCGTCTTCTGTGGTGATTAGGTCTATACCTCCCAAGTCAACAAAGTCCTCATCTTCTGTCAGCATGCATCTTCTTCCTATTGTTGTGGGTTTTTTTATTCAAGAGTGTCCATGGGAATAGGGCCTTTTGCATTGTTCATATGATGTCCATTAGCTATGTTGGGCTCTTCTACTACTTATCACTTTTTGTTGTCTAGGTTGTCTTCCAAGACATCCTCCAGCACTCTAAAGCTATTGTTGGAGGCCAATCAGTCAGTTCACGTGGGCTAGCTCTTTTTCTTCACGTGCCTTCACCTAGTGGGGATTTTAGTGAAGCCATCCCCATTCATCAGAACGGATGTGGTGGTACTTGGCTTTGGATCATTGGGGGGTAGTGCCTAAATAAGTGGTTGTGTTAGTGACACTTCCTACATCTGAATGGAACATGCTTGTAATCAAGCATTTGGAACCAATCTCTATCTTCAGATTCTAGGGAAACGACCTTTGGTAGAGAACCTAGTATGTCCATGTAAACACACATTCTCACATATGCAACATAAAATCCCTAACAAATTTTCTCTAAGAGATAAACAAAATTCCCTAGGTTATTCTATATATCATAAAGGGTGTCATGATCCCAATACTTGTAGGGAAGGGAGTAAAGTTGGACCTAGACTAGTGCCAAGGAGAAATTCTCCTTCTCTGAGATAAAAGAGAGTGCTCATTCTCGCATGTAGAGGCCTGCATAATTGAGGAAATAGGGGCCACCTTCCAAAATGGACTTGAGTTTGTCTTGATGGGTGAAGATCACTATAAATAAACCCTTGGAGACTAGATTGATTGATCTAAATGGAAATCCAACCATGGTACTTTCCCACCCATGGTATTTACCCATGGTAATGATCGGAATGGAAATCCTCCCATGGTATTTACCCATGGTAATGTAACTAAAAAATGTTATAAATAACAAGCCTCATTTTGTAAGAGGACAAATGGGTTGCACAATGTAGTTGTAACAACATTTCTCTCTTAATAAAGAAATGGGGTTTTATGGTGCATTTTGTTCTCTCTTTTCATTTTATGGGATGTATTCCATTCATGTTTTATTTAGCGATGTTCTCACACAGGGTCCTCTGCTTCTTCTTCTTGGTTCCAGATCTTAGCAACCAAGATCTGGATCAGTGGTATTAGAGCTAGCTTTTCGTGGGGGCAAACATTCAGCCAAAGGTCCCCTTGCTAGCTTTGTGCTTCCCCTCTCACATTACTTCTCTATGCTTCCCCTCTCACATTGTGAGGATTATGGAAACCACCCATCTACGTGAATGAATTTTTCCATAGCATCCATGTTATAGGCCTTCACTACATTCAAAAGTGGCATGGCGTCATTGCCCCCTTCAACCACTTCACTTTCTACATTCTGAGACCAAGGGATGAGCTGCTGCCAATGATGCTTGCTATTGTTAATGGAGGCAAGAAAACATGAACTGTTACAATAAATATTTGTTGTTTTTGGTATGTAAGACTTGTTGTTGGCAAAAACCTTGGCAGAGGCAGCAATGAGAGCCTTTGAATCTCTTCCTTCTTTAGAATTGTTGGTGTTTTTGTTACTGGTTGTGTGAGAAGAAATGTGACCGCCCATGGCCATAGGAGTTCAGAGTTGCTCCCCATTATGAGGAGGAGATAATACCAAAGGAAAATACGCATTTGTATCACAAGCAAACTTGGAGTTCTGAAAATGATCTTCCAATGTGACTCGACCCTGAACTCTGTCATAAGTTACTTCGCAAATCTTTCGAATTCAATGCTTCCCATGGCTATTTGTGGAAGGCCTTGTATAGTTTCCAAATGGCATCAGACGTGGTCATATTGACAAATGCATAACCTAAATTGCATTTGTTTTTTAAATCAATTGGAAAATACACAAAATCATAAACTGAAACTGGCTTGATTGTGTACATGATACGCTCGTCGCATCTGATACAATCCTGGTCTAGCATCGATATGAGCATATACTGATTGTACTTATTGGGAATTTTTTTTATGGTCATTTTGGCTTCACTAGAATTGGGCTCTGCTTTAGCCTCATCATAGGCAAAATGTGAAGCGGTTTCGCTGTGTATTCTAGTAGAATTATTACTACCAAACTTAGCAGAAGTAGCATGGGGAAGAGGAGGCTTCATGCCATTGACTTCTACTAGGGAGTGCTCACCTCTCAACTATTTTGATTGTTGCTATTGGTGGTGGCTACCGTTACCTCTCCTCCTTCTAACGTCAATGCCCAACCTTGGGGTTCCCAGACTTTCACTTGAGCACGTCTTCCAGGTAGGCTAGAGCCCTCGTGGCTATTATTCCTCTCATACCACCACCATCAATGCTCATAATGCACATTGTGCCTCTAAGAGAGATT
Organism: Pinus taeda; assembly: GCA_000404065.3. Classification (NCBI taxonomy): domain Eukaryota; kingdom Viridiplantae; phylum Streptophyta; class Pinopsida; order Pinales; family Pinaceae; genus Pinus; species Pinus taeda. Next base: position 65,580 of record APFE030436506.1, on the reverse strand, counting down.
TATACGATGAACTTGTTATTTATTGGCATCATTGACTCGATCGCACTTCGGACAAGCTCCTGTAATAGTTGTGAAATCTAGAGCTTGTTTTCACCGTAGCCAAAGAGCTAATTGTTTTCTATCTTTGAGAAGATTTCACATCTCAACTTATCTGTATCGTAGTTGATCCTATTCATCTCCTCTCCTTCGATGCTCTGAAATATGAAAGCCATTTAATAAAAGAAAATAAATTCATCCTTTTTATAAGATAAAAGATTCAAAGTTTCTTCAACACAACTTTTGTACAATTCATTTGTTCATTACTGGCCCATTTGTTGATGGGTCTTTGACAAACAAAAATTTGTTTGCATTTAAATATATCCCTTATGTTCTAATCTTCATTATTTTATCAGGCTTGATCTCAACTATGTTCCACTTTAGTACATTCCTTATGGCTGGCTAGACATCTCGAGTTGCATATCAACATCTAGAACAATTGAAGAATGACTTGGTTCTGGAATTTGGCTACATTTTACTTCATGATACATTTATTTGGCAAAATATTATTGTAGTTGGCACAGGCCAGTATTCTTATTATCAATCAAAACAAAGCAAGCAACTTGTACAACTGTCTCAGGTCAAGTCTCTTGTCATCCCCAAGAATGGATCCAAGAAGGGAAATGACAACACATGTATTAATTATTCCCTTTCCTTTATTGTCAAGGGAAATTATGATTGGGCCCTTAGGGCTATCTTTGCTAGCTATTTTGAATCATGCTTCTTTATATGAAAAAATACCTCTCCCCATGTAACGTTTTGGTGGGAATATCAAGTCACAACAACAGGAATAAAAAATGTAAAATTTGAGTACTTAGAGGAAACTTTTACAACATCTCATTAGATGGTGAGACTTTATAAATATAACCCACCAAATCTCTACTGGATAGATCAACAAGTGATTATGAGGTTCATTATAGGGTATCTCTACCCTTGAACCCTCATTCATTATGGTTATGGCTCAACCATGTTATCACTCCAAAATTTATTTTGAGTTGTTGAGAAAGAAATGATAGGGGTAACCACAAATCTTCTATGGGGATTACGATCTAGCCTTCCTAATGGTAGCTGAGCTATTTAAGATCTTAAGGTTGGATGGTGAAGTTGGTTTCAATTAGACCTAAAGAGAAATTAAGGGTTCCTTAGGCCGGATTATGAAAGAAGTGAAAGAGGTCAATTGAGATGGGAGAGAAATTAAGGATTCTTAGATCCAGATATCATAAGAAAATGTAGAAATGATTAACTGTTCAAGGCAGAGTGTACTTAAACAAATTTTGAAATAAATTTCCAGTTAATTCATTCACTTTAGATAACATGTAAGTTTGTGAAATACATAAGAAGATAAAAATTTTGACAAAGAAAATACTTCACTGTAATAGCTCAACACATGAATCCTATAATGCAATCTTTTTATTCCTCAATGCAGTTTGTTGACTTGAAAAATTGGTACAATAACCCTCAAGTTTATGATCAATACAACTCTACAAATGTATAGCAATCCACCCCCAGTACTTTGAAATATGAAGTATTTATACAAAAATAGTTTACAAAATATCCTAAACTATCTTGGGATTTAATCTAGGAGAAAGAAATATCTTCATGCAAGAAGATAGAGACAGATGTTCAACTATTATATGTTGTCCCTATTAATTTGGTTGTGTTGTTTTTATGCTTTGATATTTTGTTGTTTATTCTCTGCCCTGTTGTTGGTCTTCATGTTGGTTGTTCCTTTTACTTTAACCTTTCAACTAATACACTTTCACCTCATACTCTTTTATCTGGCTGGCCTATTACCTTTTCTTTACTATGCCTTTTTCACTTTGACTATCAATTTTCACATTTTGACTATGTATTTTTATAGTAAGTCATTCAACTTTTCCCATGTGTCTGCATCTAGTAATTGAATATTTACCATCCCTCCTATAAATTTCAACTGCTTCTGTGTACTTGGCAAAAGTGGGTTTATTTACAAAAAGGTGTTTTACCTCATCCTGGAGGTAAAACAAGTTCTCAAATGTTTGATATAGAACCTTTCCATTAGGAATCCATTTCATGGATGAAGTATTTACATGATCTGTAGCCACCTCTCAGATTCTCCCATTGTAGTTGTCATGTGGCATCAATTTATCATTTATCACGAAGGGATTTGGCAAACCTTTCTGCCTCAAAATGTCAAAATTAACCATGAACCTATCTATAGCCAGTAGCAGAGTTTGGCATTTATATTCAGGGTTCATCATCAAATTCCTCTTGGTGGGGATCTTTTTTAATTCTAGTATTGTGTCGGTCCTATCAAGTATCTCCAGCTCCTACAATTCATATTTGTTCTTGGAGTTGAGGAAATGAATTATTCTAGTGGCTTCCTATGGCATGTCTCCTATTTATGCTTTAACTCTCTATATGGATTCTGTAGCCTCTTTCACTAAGTCATTTTTCTCAAAGATTACTTGAATGGATGGCCAAATATCATTGACAGAGTCAATGATATTGGCCCATAGTTTTTCTTTGAATGTCAGCTCTTTCTCCAAGCTCTTTATCCTTTCATTCATTCTGGTTTCCTTCTGTACTTCTTCTTTGTGCATAATCTCGGCAAGCTTATTGTCATTCTCCAGACTGATTATATTTTCCTTAAGCTTGTTTATTTGTGTGGTCTGAATGGAGATGTCTTCCATTGCCTTGACCAACTTACTTGTCTCATCACCTGGTTGAGCTAATGCTGTTGTTGACTATGTTGCTGATGTAGATGTTGTGGAAGCTGGTAGTGTTGTAGTCAATGGAGCTGCAGGAGCCAATGCAGTTGCCAAGATGGATGGTACTGCAGTTTTGATTGTTGGGATAACAGTGGCAGTGGCAATCTCAAGACTAGCTTGCTTTAACTGTATCAAGTTGTCTAAATCCTTCTCCATTTCCTTCAATTGAACATTGAGTTGTAAAACAAGGTCCATGATTTGCTCCTGATGTGTTTGGCTTTGTAAGACCTCTTTTGTCTGTAGGTGTTTTGAATGAGGCAATTTGAGTTGTTTTTTGAGAGCAAAAATGTCCTCATTCTTTTTCTTTATCAACTTCTCAGCAGCCTTGATATCATTGGGATCATGTCCCAGCTCAATGACCAAGTCTTCTAGTGAATTGATTATGTTATCTTTGGCCTGTGAGGAGTCCTTCTCCAGTTTGCATTGTGTTGTAATGTTGTCCTATGAACTTTGTATCTTATGTGCAACCATAGCTTTACTTGTTAAGGTGGAATAGATCATCTCACCTGCCTGCTTGTTAAACTCAATTTGGTCAATGGGATGGACGTCCCTGGACAAAACCTCAAAATATGTTTTCCTATGATCTACTATTGTTTTTAGCTGTTGGACTATAGGTTTCTTGAATGACATTTGCAATTTTCCTATTTGGATGTCAAAGGCTGACATCAATTTGTTTTGATTTTTAGGTGTCTACTTGAAGTATTGGGCATAAGTATCAGCCTTCAACTTCTCATGCTTCAAATTAATTTCCTTATATCTATCTTTGATATCTTTCTCTTTATCCACACGCCTGGTGAATAAAGAGATCTCAACGCTGAGCTGTCTCTCAATAAGTTAAGTGTTAGATGTTGAGGGTTGGTGTGTTTCTCCTGAAGCTGGTGTGCCTTTGCTCCTTCCACCATTGTATCAGTGTCAATGATTTCCACTAAGTCAATGGTGTCTTCTTGTTCAGTTACAGGATTAAGCTTAGGCCTCTTCCTATAACTGATCTCAAACTATTCGCCTATGGTTTCCATAGTTGAACTGGAACCCTCCTCCTTAGTTCTCTTTGTGTTTCTATCCTCATTTGCTGGAGTCTGTAAAATAGGAGGAATATTCATTGGTTCTCCTAGTTCTGAAACTTACAAGAAGGAGCTTGTATCAATATGTTTTTTTAGATCAATCAATGTTTTTTCTCTACATTAACTACAATAATGTCCACGTTTGTTAGAGTGTTTTCCAACCATTCCGATTGGTTGGAAAACATCTTAATGTCTGGTTTAGGGATGATGGATGAAAGTTCCCAGTTTGACATTTATCCTAGCTTGTTTATGACTCCATGAGGGTCATACTGCCACATAAAGTTGTTCTTCAATCTCATTTGTTGCAAAATCTTATCTGCCTTTGGTCCAGCTTCTCTGGTATTACAAATGAAGGGGCCCAATTGATTTTTAATTTTGAATTGGGTCTTCTTCCTAGCTGATAGGAAGTTGACTTCATCAGAATTTATAATTTCCCTAAAGTAATCTAGTGCAAATATCCTCATGGGGAGGTATTTAGGAAGTTTGTATGGGGAAAGTTTGCATCCATAAATTCTTATTTATGTGTGGTTCTGGTATAGATACTAGTCTCCCACTTTTTTTTTCTTTGCCAACTGTAACACCCTTTTGATCTCTTCACTGATTCTAGGCTAAGGGCTACTCATTAGCATATTCATAATTGGATGGAAAAATAAATCAATGAAGTCTTCGTAGGGAAAGATAGTGGAGAATTTCTGGACCAAGGGTGTCTAGTAGATGACTAATCTTGGGTTTCCTTTGGTATCCAACTTCTGAATGTTGACAGGGAACTTGTCTAACTGGTAGTATAAAAACATGTGGAATAAGACTAAAGATTACTTGAAAACTCTCTTGGTTGGTAGCCTGGTGAACTGTTCATGCATTCTATCTGCTATGAACTTAGCATAGTTATACATTATAGCAAGAGGTTTGCCTGGGGAAAATATGGAAAGGAAGGCAAGAACAACCTCATCCACATGTTCATCTGTGGTGTATCCTAAAATGTAGGTGGTGATGATTTGTCTGCCTCTGTCAGAAAAAATGATGGTAGCATATGGAGGACTTTCTGTAGGAGTACGACACTCCTCTATGATGATGTTTTGGAAAATTTGGGCTATCCTAGGAGTTTCTAACTTGGTATAGAGGTCAAGCAAGAATTCAATAGAAAGTGGGGTCTCATTTGGGCTTGGTTGGACTTGCAACATTTGGTTAATGGATTCTGCAGTGATGGTAAATAACACTTGTTGGTCAAGGGTGAAAATGGCTCTTTGGTTGGGAATGTAGCAAGCGTGACAGAAGTGGATGATTAATGGGAATGGGTGCACTTCTGGAAACAAATACTTGGTCAAATTAGACTCCCAAAGGTGAATGTCCTTGTTTTGGTTTAAGAACTTGTCCTTACTCAAGCAGTGGAGCTTTAGAAGATAGGCTGAGGAAGTTATGTCCTTTATTTGGAAGTCTATGTCTTCTAATGCAAGGTGGCCGATGTCTAGGTGAGGGGTTTGCAGATGGCTCATGTCCAGAGAGGTTTGGGAAGTCATAACTAGGTTTATAGATTTGAATCAGGCTTTCAGTGGTTTCAGGAGTGAGGTTTTAGAAGTTATGGAATAGTGGGTTGGTAATTACAGTCTATGAAAAGGGTTTGTGACATACAAATAAGTTACTCTTAAATTTCTGGAAGGCTTCTTAATTAATTCAATTAATTAACCTTTCAATTTAAACTGTGCGTTTTCCAATTTCAAAGGTCTTTCTTGTTTTTTCCAAGAATACTTGGAAATTGATGGTTTGACATGCAGACTGGGTTCAGTGGTGAATGCAAAAGGTATTGTAGCTTTCAACTGTCAACTGGTTGCTTCAATTTGGTCTCTAGAGAGTCTTAAGGTGGCAGAAGGTGGTCTAATTGGTTGCAGAGATTTCAGGGTGTCGCAAATGGCTAAGCAGAAATTTGTAGTGAAAAACAAGTGAAAAGAGTGAATTGAGGCTTTTTCGGCCTTTTAACGTGTAACGATCACATTTTGGCACGGAAATTATAAATGAACAGTGGGCAGTTTTCGGTTTAGGTGGGGAGGTGGTTTTCGGGGTCATCGCACCACTTTTGGAGGGCAAGCAGTACTTTTCACTAGCACACAATCTAGCCTGGTGTCGCCACGTAGCAGAATAGTGCCCAGGCAAAACCGCGAATCTCGCATGCTCTCAAGTTGTTATCGGTCGGATAATGAATCTACGCGATATGGTTGTACACCGTCGAATCTGGGGGTAGGAGATCAGAGGGATATCACGCAATTGAGTTGCATGGATAGAATCGGGAAAGTGATTTGGCGGGGCTCGAGATTTAATTACAGATAATTGTAATTAATTAGTGCATAATGTCAGGGTTTAATATAAGCAGCAGTTAAATAAGGTGGGACCATAGCTTATGTGGCAGGGTTTTCTAACTACACCAAGGGTTGGTGGGTTAAAAAAGGGTATCAGGGAAATATGAAGTAGGGAAGTTAATTAGATAAAGTGGGGGCATAAAATCTTAGGGTAAGGGGGTTTTGTGGGTTTTTGAGGGGGAAAGGGAAATCAATAAGGGGGGTAAGTGATATTTGTAATGGGGAATGGGTCTCACAGTAGGGAAAGGGGTTTTGGGAAGGGGGGATAGCTTTTGAAGGGTAATTTCTAGGGGAATGTGTGAAACGAAGGGGTAAAGGTCAAAATGAGGGGAAAAGGGAAATTAATAAGGGGGGAAGTGATATTTGTAATGGGGAATGGGTTTTACACTAGGGAAAGGGGTTTTGTGAAGGGGGGGTGATTTTTGAAGGGTAATTTCTAAGGGAATGTGTGAACCGAAGGGGTAAATGTCAAAATGAGGGGAAAAGGGAAATAAATAAGGATGAAGGAAGAATGGGGAAATTAGCAAATAAGTATGTGGGGGTATAGTGAAATGAGGGGAAATTAGTTAAACAAGCTTGGTGGATATCCTTTCTTTCTCATAAATCCTCCTGCACATGAAACATAGGATTAAGCATGATAAATGTTCTTTTGACTCAGCAACCTTGTGCATTTGCAACCTTTCTTCTACCTACCCTTTATTTATCCTAACATTTTCTCTTCATTTATTGGGTGTATTTGAGCTTGCTGACCCTTATTTCCTTTTCTTTTGACAAACAAACTCTCTAATTCTAACATTATAACTTCCAATGGCTCAGATTAAACTGATGAAGCTCATTTTTATTCTCTACCTAACTATTGATCTGCCAAGGTTAAACAGTGTGGCTAGATCTCCATTCTTTATCTATTAACATGAAATTTAAAACATGAATGAGTCAAGATTAAGCTATTTGACCATCTATATTGTGGAATTTCTTACAAGTTTCACACAACCTTATTTTTCATACTAAATTAAAAATTAGTGGCATTTAAATTTGCACACTTTCATGATCTGTTTTATTTCTTTTTGGGGTTCATATTTTTCACTTTTTTTATCTTTTTCATTCTTTTGTCCTTTTATTATTCTTTTAGGACATACCCTCTTTACATTTTTTAATTTTTAATATGGAAAGCATTTTGCAGAAAGAAAAAGTATGTACAATATTACAAGACTAACCATAGCCAATTCAAAATTATGAATCCTATTATTATAGGACCCTAACAATGGCTCCACATGGGGATGGCATTTCCTGGTGAAATGTCAAGAACTTTAAGATCAGTAGTCTTTGAAACTATGACTGTACCTAGCTTGTGAACTGCTCTTTTGTGATTCTTCTTTATTCATACTTATGATAGTAAACCTCTTAAAGCTCAGGGCCTTCTCTCTTGGCTTCAACCTTAAAAGATTACCATCCAATCTAATCTAAACTCTGCAATGTTATATATAAGGAGTAAAGTAAAGTGAACTACTATTAATCTATGGATAAGTAATTCTTTAGCATCCTGCCATTGACTGGTCCTCCTGGTAGATCTATTCCATCTAACTGTCTCAAGAAAAATGCATTGTTACCTCTATAACCATAAATGATATAAGGGCCTTGCCATAGGAAATCAAATTTGTCATGTTTACTTTGTCTTCTCTTCTAGAATCCCATTTGAGAACTTTATCACCTATGTAAAAATCACCAGCTTTGGTCTTTTTGTCAAAAAACTTCTTGATTTTATCCCGAATCACTTGTCATTTGACATAGACTTCTTCTCTGGTTTGTTGCAAGTGTATTGTCTGATTTATCCTTCTTTGGATATCATTTGGTTCTACTTGCAACTCTTGAATGATCTTCATCACTGGCACTCCTAAAGAGGATGGAAAAACAACATCCATTCCATATACTAACTGATAAGGAGATGTACCAATGGACTTTTTGGTAGTTAGTGTGTCTGCCCGTAAGGCATTGACCAACTTTTTTTTCCATGTCTTCTTGTTGTCTTCCAGCAGTTTCTTTATGATATTGACAAGGCTTTTGTTCCAGGATTCCGCAAGTCCATTACCTTGAGGGTAATAGGCAGTGGAATGGCCAAGGGTAATGTGATATTTGTTACAAAATTCTACCATTTTCTTGGATTTGAAAGCAATTGCATTATTAGTAATGAGCTTTTAGGGGCATCCAAATCTTGAAAGGATATTGTTTTCAAGGAATGAGATAATGATAGAGTTTTTTGCTTGTCTAGAAGGGATGGCTTCTATCCATTTAGTAAAGTAATTAGTGGCTATCAAAATCCATTCATGCTGGGCTGAGGAGGATGGGTGAATTTCTCCAATGAAGTCTAAATCCCATTGTTGAAAAGGTACTTCTGTGGATATGGGTTTGAGGGGTAAAGGTAAGAGCTTCCTTTTGCCCTCAAATATCTGGCAGTTGTGATAGGAGGTCACATGTTTCTTAACATCTGCAAAAAGGGTGGGCTAGTAAAAACCTGCCCTCAAGATCTTATCAACAGTTGTTTTCTAATATAGGTGTCCTCCACAATCTCTTGCATAACTTTCTCAGCTTCATCTTTCAATAAACAATTTAATAGAATGCCACCATTATCTTTCCAAAATAAAGCAATATCTATGATACAATATTTCAATGATTTCATTTTCAAAAATCTAGCTTTAGTTCTAGATAAACCAGGAGGAGCTTGTAATTTTAGTAAGAAAAATATGATATCTGCATACCAAGGTGAATCTGTAAAAGATTCACTAATCTACGGAGTCACCATCTCTTCTTGATCATCTAGGGCACCAATGAAATTCATATCTAAGGCCTGACAATTTGATTCAGCCATGAGTTTAGCTACACCTTGGCATTTGATAAGTTTTGTAGGCTTTATTTCTATGTCATACTCCAAAATAGTGGTAATCCATTTGCCTCTCTTTCCTTCAGGCCCATTTTGTGTCAAAATTTCCTTTCCTGCTGAATTTGGAACATAAGTAATGATGTGTGAATACAAGATGTATACTCTGAAATCTTTAATAGCTTTCACTAAAGCATGTGCTTGTTTTTCCATTATGTTGTACTTTAGCATAGCATCTATTAAAAATTTTCTGAAATATGCAATAGGTTGCTCATGTCCTTGATCATTCTTTTGCAACAAGACTACTGCAATAGTATGTTCTGAAGATAAAGAAAAAATTATAAAATCTTTTTGAAATCAGGACTTATGAGGACTGGTGTTTTGGTAAGGGCTTCTTTAATTGTCTCAAAAGATTGTTTGGCCTCTACTATCCGCTTAAGTGCCGAATCTTTCTTCAACATGTTGTTTAACTCTCTAATTAATTATGTTAATTTTGAAATGAATCTGCTAAGAAAATTTATTTTTCCTAAAAATGAATGTAATTCTTTGATGTTAATAGGATGAATGATGGTCAGGATTGCCTCTATTCTAGTTGGATCTATTCTAATTCCATATTTGGATATTATGTGTCCCAAGAGTTTACCTTCTTCTAGAGTGTCTTTCTGGGATTTAAGAAAATGCCAAATTTTCTACATTTAATTTTCTAACTTTTCTTAGGTAATCTAAATGTTCATTATTTGATTTGGAAAGGACTGTGATGTCATCTTGGTAAACAACTAGAAAGTCATGGATTTCTTTTGCAAAGGCTATATCCATAGCTCTTTGGAATGTTTCTCCTACATTCATCAATCCAGAAGGTATTTTCAAGTACATGAAAGTACCCCAGGGAGTGGTAAATGCAGTCTTTGCTTAATCCTCTAGTTGAACTAAGATTTGGTTATATCTAGAAAATCCATCAAGCAATGAAATTATCGATGAGCCTACTACCCTCTGAAGGATATGGTCCATTTTTGGGAGAGGATAGTTGTCTTTTAATGAGACTTTGTTCAAGTTTATGAAATCAACACAGAGTCTGATTTCTCCTATTTTCTTCCTATTAGTGACTAAGCTAGATACCTAATCTAAATATCTAATGGGTGTTATGATTTATGCATCATACATCCTTTTTACTTCCTTTTCAATGAGTGGCATAAGAACTGGATTAATTCTCCTAATCTTCTGTTTAAAAGGTTTATGATCTTCTTTGATAGGTACCTTATGTTGAATTATGCTGGTATCATAAGACTTAAGATCTTCATAACTCCAGGAAAAGACATCTTGAAACTCTTTGAATAGGTTTATGTACTTTATTTTTTCATCTGGAGGTAATGCTTTGGATACTTTGATAAGCTTGGGTTTTTCTTCAGTTCCTATGTGACATTCTTCTATGTTTGCTCTTAAAGGCTCCATTTTTGGTTTCCTAACTACATCATTTGAATCAAACAAATCTTCTAATGGGACTAATCCCTTGGGAAAAAGGTTATATTTAAGGTTTAAAATTTTAGGATCATCATTCATTATTTCTTCTATTTCTACATTTTATAATTTATCTATTTCTACTTTAGTGAAATTAGTGGGTTTATTCAGATCTAAAGCATTTATATCTATTTCACTATCTATGATATTATCAATTGTACAATAATATATATATATATAATATATAGTAAATTTGAAAACTTCCTTCAACATCAGAAATCATAAATTGAGAATCTTGTGAGAAAATCTCCTTCAGCATTCATGAAATCATAAATTTGAGAATCTTGTGAGAAAATCTGCTAATATTTCAATTGTTAGGTATAACATGCCTATGTCTCACTTCTGCAGTGTACTGGTGGTTGGGCTAAAAAGGCAATTTGGAGGTACTAGCAAAAGTGGCCAGACCATGAGCTTGCATATGCTGTTTCCTAGGAATGGTAGCAAAGTCAATTTCTAGAAGGTCCTTGATCAAATCTAGAACAATTTCTCTATATTGGCTAAGTCTGGGATTATTCACAGAGTATTCACTTTTGATTTGTTTTATAATCAATTCTGAGTCTCCCATGATAGAAACTCTCTTGGCTCCATGTTTTATAACCATTTTTAGTCCTAAGATTAGAGCTTCATATTTTACCATGTTGTTTATGCATTTAAAGTTTAATCTAAAGGCATGACCTTCAGAATGATTGTTTTCCATGTTTTGAATCCAAACTCCTGTAGTTGCTCCTAATCTATTCACAAATCCATCAAAATCTAAATACCATAGGGACTCATGAAAAATGTTTTCACTATTAGGAGCTTTGTATTTTTGTTCTATAGCTGTGATTTCATTTTTTCCATTGTCTTAATTGTACAAGATAAAAGAGTCCATATCATAATGCATGGACTATATAGGGAAATTCTAAGGTTTTTCTGCACTACTCACCATGTATTTCATCAATGTTTCTCTATAAAGTTTTCTTTGGTGATCAAACATAGATATGGTGGCATATGACATGTCTAACTGTTTAGAGATCGCTGCAATTTGCCTACCCATGAGCGAGAAAACAACATTCCATACTTGGGTGGGATATCAACAACTACTATGTCCATGACAATACTCTTTGCTAGGCACTGGACTAGAGTTACACACAAATGTTTAATCAGGCCTAGGCATTTAACTTGGCTAGAACCAAAGGAAAAGATGTCCTTGTATGGTCTGGTGATATCTAAGTTTAATCTCTCCATGATTGCTTTTGGCATTAAGTTATGGGATTCCCCTGAGTCTAGCATAACATTCTGTAAGATTTTTTCATGAACATTCAAGCTAATGTAGAAGTGAGGAATACCCCCTTGCTGATGTGTGCCATTTACTTCTGGACCAAACAATAACTCAGGTTAATCATCATTCAAGTTTACAACATCCTCTCCTTCACCTATATTTAATGTTTCAGTGATTTGTGCTCTATATTATTCATTTTTCACTAGCTCAGTCAAAGAACTGATATTTTCAATTTTGTTATCTCAGTCTTAATGTTAAATGGCAATTTTTTTTTGCCTGATTGGATGAGATCTTCCTTAGCAAATGTGGTATGTGTATTTTTATCTTGTTATTCAGTACTCGGCACTTCAATCTGTGTTTCAATAGTTTTGTTTCGAATTCTCTTATTTGGAATGATTTGAGTAACAGTTTTAGTTTGATTTCAGATGAAGTTATATCTACAATTTTTAGGCTGGAAGTCTCCTGAGTTCCTCTAGGGAGAATTTGTAGAACTTTGGTAAGAGGAGCTTCTGTTATCATTTTAGTGTGGGTTTGGATTGATTTCTTAGTGGGAATTTCAGTATTCTTTTTGCTTCTAAGGCTGTATTGGTTTGAGGGGGGCAGGTAGCCCCCCTCTATAGGGTCTGGGGCAACTCCTTGGGAAAAAATTTCTTGGTCCCTGTATTAGGTTGGGCAGACCTACCTATGGTTTTTCGGTCCATGGTTTTAGATACAGTGGTTTTTGGTCCATGGTATTGGATGCTTCAACATGTATAAATATGTATTGTGACATTGAAAGGAACATAATGAAATATCAACTTGGTAGTCTCGTTTTTGGGATCCAGGGGAGATCTCTGTGTATATGTGTTTTATGTGTTATGCTCTCGCACTGTTTATTTTTCCTGTGATTTAGAATTCGTATGCAGGTAATTTCTGTACGAGGTTAAAACCTACATTTGGTATCATAGCTGTTTTGGCTTCAAGGGGACACCTTTGTTTCTGAGGGGTTCCGCTCGGGCCTATGGCAGACCCTGTTCAGTGGGAGATTTACGAGATCGATTCTAGTGGTGAAAGAAAATGGCAATCAGTGGAAAGATAGAGATCAAGAAATTTAATGGTAAGAGTTTTGAGTTGTGGAAACTCAAGATGGAGTATCTGTTGGTGGATAAGATCAGTGGATTGCGGTAGATCCGGGTACTAAAACAACGGGAGTGTCCGATGAAGAATGGAAGAAGTTGGATCGGAAGGCAAAGAGCACAATACAATTGTGTGTCTCAGATTTAGTATTTATGAATGTATCAGGGGAAGCTACAGCGAATGCTTTGTGGGACAAGTTAGGGACTTTGTACCAATCTAAGTCTCTAGTGAATAAAATGTTCCTACGAAATAAGTTGTATAACCTGAGGATGAAAGATCGAGACTCGATGACAAAGCATCTAAATGCGTTTAATACTGTGGTAAGTCAGTTATCGTTTGTTGATATCAAAATTTTAGATGAAGATAAGTGCATTAGTTTGTTGTGTTATCTACCAATTTCATGGGATAGTTTGGTTATTTCAATAGGTAGCAATACAACTGCCTTGTAGTTTGATGAATAGTCTCATCCTTGTTGACGGAGGAGATGAGACAAAAAAATATGGAGAGCCAGAATGGTGATGCCTTGTCTATACAAGGACGGTCCCAGAATAGAAACAAAAATAATTCATCGAGTGGGAGATCTAAATCTCCAAGAAAACCTATAAAGGTGGTGTGCTAGAAATGAGGAAAGGAAGGGCACTACAAAAGGGACTGCAAATCTAAAGCTCTTGACAAAAGAAAGGGATCTAATGATGCTCCTTCTACAAAGGCAAAAACCACCTCAGATGAAGGTGGGGATGCGTACTTGGCTCCTTCAAGTACACATGTAGATCATGAGGCATGGTTGATTGACTCAGGTGCATCCTTTCACATCACTCCCCATAGAGATTGGTTCTGTGAGTATGAGAAATACGATGGTGGTGATGTCTTCTTAGGGGATGATAGGAAGGCTAGAATCGTTGGTCACAGAAAAGTAAAGTTGATGTTGCAAGGTGGAAGGGTTAGAACACTTCCGGGTGTTCTATATATTCTTTCATTGGCCAGAAATCTGATTTTTGTAAGTAAGCTAGATGATGCAGGTGTAAAAACAGTATTCGAGAAGGATAACTGCAAGATGGTTCGAGGAGCATTGGTATTGATGTGGGGAGTTTGGACTGGAACTCTGTACAAGCTGCAAGGTAGCACTGTTATTGATGGGTGCAATAGTTCTGTGGTTCCTGAAAGTGGAGTAGAAAATCTAGTGGTCTCTGGAGAGAAGATCATGTTGTGGCATCAAAGGCTTGAACATATTTGAGAGAAGGGCCTTCGAATACTTCATGGTAAAGGTATGGTAGAAGGTATGAGTAATATCTCTCTAGATTTTGATTTCTGTGAAAATTGTGTATATGGGAAGCAGAATCAGTTGAGTTTCCCCTTTGGTGGTAAGAGGGTGAAATAGATATTAGAGCTTTTGCACAGTGATGTGTTTGGACCTGTGAAGGTTCCATCACTGGGTAAGTCTATGTACTATGTATCATTTATAAATGACTTCTCAAGAAATATATCAATATATTTCCTTAAGAATAAATCTGAAGTCTTTGATAGGTTTAAAGAATTTAAGGCTCTGGCGGAAAACCAGATAGAGAAGAAGATAAAGGGACTGAGGACAAATAACGGTGGAGAGTTTTGCAGTAAGGAATTTGAATAATTCTATAAGAAGTGTGGTATAGCGTGGCAGAAGACTACTCCATATACCCCTGAGCAAAATGGAGTTGTAGAAAGAATGAACAAGACGTTGATGGAAAGTGCAAGAAGCATGCTTAGTGGTGTCGGGTTAGAACAAGAATTATGGGCAGAGGCGGTGGAGACAACATGTTACCTAGTCAATAGATCACCTTCATCAACATTGGAGGATAAGACTCCACAAGAGGAATGGACTGTTAAGAAACCCTCTCTTACACATCTGAGGTTATTTGGATGTGATGCATATGTACATGTTCCAAAGGAGAAACGAACCAAGTTGGATAGTAAATCTGAAAAGTGCATCTTTATTGGGTATAAGGATGTTTTAAAGGGATATAAGCTTTGAAACCCAACAACAAGGAAGGTTGTGTACAACCGAGATGTGGTGTTCAAAGAGGTGAAAGATGTTACTAAACATGAAGTCCAACCAAAGGAACTTGAGAAGATAAAGTTTGAGCTAAAGGAGGAAGAATCAGACTCTACAGTAGAGGAGGAATCAGAATATGAAGAGCCACAAACTCCAGGTGTAAGAAGATCAGTTCAAGAATGAAGGCAGCCAAAAAGGTATAGTCCATTTGCTTTCTGTTCAAATTTTTCTTTATCTATTATTGATGATGATCCCAGAACTATGAAGGAAGTAGTAGATTCTGAGGATGGAAAACTCTAGAAAGAGGCCATTGTTGATGAAATGGCATCGTTGCACAAAAATGAGGCTTGGGATTTGGTGGAGTTGCCGGTTGGAAGGAAACCCCTTGGCAGCAAATGGGTGTTCAAGAAGAAGACAAATGCAGAAGGAAAGGTGGAAAAATACAAAGCTCGGTTGGTAGAAAAAGGTTATTCCTAGGTGCCAGGAATTGATTTTGGTGATATTTTTTCTCTTATTGCAAAGGTAACTTCTAATAGATTACTTTTATCTGTTGCTGCTGCTTTTCATTTTGAGGTAGAACAGATGGATGTGAAGACAAAATTTCTTCATGGGGATCTAGAAGAGGAGATCTACATCAAGCAACCTAAAGGCTTTCCATTGAAGGGTAAGAAAGAACTGGTATGCAAGTTAAAGAAGTCTTTGTATGGGTTAAAACAGTCACCAAGCATGTGGTATCAAAATTTTGATACATTTATATGGGGACTTGGCTTCGCCAGAAGTAAAGCAAATCACTATGTGTATTTTAACTTAATTGGTGACCTTGCTATTTATCTAGTCTTGTATGTGGATGATATGATGTTGGTTGGAAATTACAAAGAAATTATTCAGGATTTGAAGACCCATCTGTCCTCCAAATTCGTCATGAAAGATCTTGGTGCTACAAACTATATTTTGGGCATGGAAATTAAAAGAGATCGGACAAAGAGGAAGCTCTGGTTAAACCAAAGGAAGTATGTCGAGGCAATATTGTAGAGGTTTAATATGCAGGATAGTAAACCGTTGAAGGTTCCTATTCTTGTGGGTGTAAAGTAATCTACGGAACAATGTCCCAAGACACAAGAAGAGGAAGAGGACATGTCCCATGTTCCACATGCAACTACAGTCGGTAGCCTGATGTATGCGATGCTATGTACTAGACCAAAAATTGCACATGCAGTGGGAGTATTGAGCTGGCTTATGTCAAAACTAGGGAAGGAGCATTGGACAACAGTGAAGCAGGTTTTCAGGTATTTGTGTGGCACTAGTGATTATGGTTTGTGCTACCAAGGAAGACCAGGATTAGACAGAGTTTTGGATATTCGTGGCTTTGTTGATGTGGACTGGGTTGGAGATCTAGATCAGAGAGGATGTACAAGTGGGTATGTGTTTAACCTATTTGGAGGTGTAGTGAGTTGGATGAGTAAGAAACAATCTGTAGTGGCACTATCAACTATAGAGGCAGAATATATGGCAGCCACTCATGTAAGCAAGGAAGTAGTTTGGTTGCAGAGATTGTGTTCAATTATGGGGTTAGTACAAGGAGCTATAAGGATAGATTGTGACAGCCAAAGTGCAATTTTCTTGGCAAAGAACCCTACTTACCATTCAAAGGAAAGGCACATTGATGTTCAGTATCACTTTGTGAGGGATATGATAGAAGACAAAAAGGTGTTGTTGGTAAAGGTGGACACTTTGAAGAATACTGCAGATGCACTGAAAAAATCTGTGAGCTCTAGAAGTTCTCTTGGTGTAGAGAAGTAATGGGCATTTCAGGGCTGGATAAATGACTAAGCTCTCTTATGGCCCCCTGTGGAAAGAAAACAACAAGTGGGAGAATGTTCGGTTGTGTTATATTCTTTCCATGACTAGCCTATGTTTGAGGGGGTGGGTAGCCCCCTCTATGGGGTCCAGGGCAGCACCCTGGAAAAAAAAAATTTGGACCCTATATAAGGTTGGGCAGACCTACCTATGGTTTTTCGTTCCATGGTTTTGGACACGATGGTTTTTGGTCCATGGTTTTGGACGCGATGGATTTCAATCCATGGTATTGGATTCTTCAGCATGTATAAATATGTATTGTAACAATGAAAGGAACATAATGAAAAATCAAGCTGGTAGTCCTGGTTTTGGGATCAAGGGGAAAATCTCTGTGTATATGTTTTTTATGTGTTAAGTTCTCGCATTGTTTATTTTCTATTCTTAGAATTCATATGCAGGTAATTTATGTACAGGGTTAAAACCTGCAGGTAGCTGAGTTATTTAAGATCTTAAGGCTGGATGGTGAAGTTGCTTTCAATCAGATCCAAAGAGAAATTAAGGGTTCCTTAGGCTGGATTATGAAAGAAGTGAAAGAGGTCAACCAAGATGGGAGAGCAATTTTGGATTCTTAGATTCGAATATCAGAAGAAAGCATAGAAATGATTAACTGCTCAAGGTAGAGTGTACTTAAACAAATTCTAAAACAAATTTCCAGTTAATTCATTCACTTTAGATAACATGTAAGTTTGTGAAATACATAAGAAGATAACAGATTTGACAAAGAAAATACTTCAATGTAATAGCTGAACACATGAATCCTGTAATGCAATCTTTTTATTCCTTAGTCCAATCTGCTGACTTGGAATATTGGTACAATAACCCTTAGGTTTATGATCAATAAAACTCTACAAATGTATAGCAATCCACCCCCAATACTTCGAACTATGAAGTACTTATACAAAAATAGTTTACAAAATATGCCAAACTATCCTAGGAATTAATCTTAGACAAAGAAATATCTTCATGCAAGAAGATAGAGACATATGTTCAACTGTTGTATGTTGTTCGTGTTTATTTGGTTCTGTTGTCTTTATGCTCAGATATTTTGTTGTTTATTCTCTACCCTGCTGTTGGTCTTCACGCTGGTTGTTCTTTTTATTTTGACCTTTCAACTGATAAACTTTCACCTGACACTCTTTTGTCTGGCTGGCCTGTTACCTTTTCTTAACAATGCCTTTTTCACTTTGACTATCAATTTTGACATTTTGACTATGTATTTTTATAGTAAGTCATTCGACTTTTCCCATGTGTTTGCATCTGGTTATTGAATATTTACCGTCCTCCTATAAATTTCATCTTCTTCTATGTACTTCGCAAAAGTGGGTTTATTTACAAAAAGGTGTTTTACCTCACCCTGGAGGTAAAACAGGTTCTCAAATTTTTGATATAGAACCTTTCTAGTATGAATCCCTTTCATGGAAAAATTATTTACCTGATCTCTGGCCACCTCTCCGATTCTCCTGTTGTAGTTGTCTCATGGCATCAATTTATCATTTATCACCAAGGCATTTGGCAGACCTTTCTGCCTCAAAACATCAAACTTAACCATGAACCTGTCTATAGCCAGCTGCATGGTTTGGCATTTATCTTCAAGGTTCATCATCAAATTCCTCTTGTTGAGGACCATTTTCAATTCTAGTATTGTGTTAGTCCTATCATGTATCTCCATCTCCTGTAATTCATATTTTTTCTTGGAGTTGAGGAAATGAATTATTCTAGTGGCTTCCTCTGGCATGTCTCCCATTTCTGCTTTAACTCTCTATATGGCTTCTGTAACCTCTTTCACTAAGTCATTTTGCTCAAAGATTACTTGAATGGATGTCTAATTATCATTGATAGAGTCAATGATATTGGCCCATAATTGTTCCTTAGCTTAGCCAAGTGGCTTCTTTAATGTTAACTCTTTCTTTAAGCTCTTTATCCTTTCAATCATTCTGGTTGCCTTCTATACTTCTTATTTGTGCATAATCTGGGCAAGCTTATTGTCATTCTCCAGACTGATTATCTTTTCCTTAAGATTGTTTATTTGTGTGGTCTGAATGGACATGTCTTCCATTGCCTTGACCAACTTAGTTGCCTCATCACCTGGCTGAGTTGCTGCTGTTGTCAACCCTGTTGCTGATGTAGATGTTGTGGCAGCTGGTAGTGCTATATCCAGTGGAGCTGTAGGAGCCAATGTAGCTGTCAAGGTCGATGGTACTGCAGTAGTGACTGTTGGGATAACAGTGGTAGTGGCAGTCTCAAGACTAGCTTGTTTTAACTGTATCAAGTTGTCTAACTCCTTCTCTATTTCCTTCAATTGAACATTGAGTTGTAAAACAAGGTCCATCATTTCCTCCTTATGTGTTTGGCTTTCTAAAACCTCTTTTTTCTATGGGTGTTCTGAATGAGGCAATCTGAGTTGTTTTTTGGGAGCAGCAATGTCCTCATTCTTTTTCTTTATCAACTTCTCAACAGCCTTGATATCATTGGGATCATGTCCTAGCTCAATGACCAAGTCTTTTAGTGACTTGATTTTGTTATCTTTCACCTGTGAGGAGGCCTTCTCCAGTTTGTACTATGTTGTAATATTGTCCAATGAACTTTGTAGCTTATGTGCAACCATAAATTTACCTGTAAAGGTGGAATAGATCATCTCACCTGCCTGCTTGTGAAACTCAATTTGGTCAATGGGATGGACATCCATGGCTAAAACCTCAAAATATGTTTTCCTATGGTCTGCTGATGTTTTTGGCTGTTGGACTGTAGATTACATGAATGACATTTGTAATTTTCCTGTTTTCATGTCAAAGGCTGACATCAATCTATTTTGATTTGTAGGTGTCTGCTTGAAGTATTGGGCATAAGTCTCAGCCTTCAACTTCTCATTCCTCAACCTAATTTCCTTATATCTATCTTTGATATCCTTCTGTTTATCCATAGGCCTGGTGAATGAAGAGACCTTGAGCTCTCTCTCAATAAGTTGAGTGTTTGATGTTGAGGGCTGGTGTGTTTCTCCTAAAACTGGTGTTCCTTTGCTCCTTTCCACCATTGTATCAGTGTCAGTGATTTCCACTAAGTCAATGGTGTCTTCTTGTTCAGTTATAGGATTAAGATTGGGCCTCTTCCTGTAACTGATCTCAAACTATTCCCCTCTGGTTTCCATAACTGAACTAGAACCCTCCTCACCCTGTTCTCTTTGCGTTTCTATCCTCATCTGTTGGAGTCCGTAAAATAGGAGGAATATTAATTGGTTCTCCTAGTTCTGGAACTTGCAGGAAGGAACTTGTGTCAATCTATTTTCCTAGATTAATCAATGTATTCTCTACATCAACTACAGTACTATCCATTTCTATTAGAGTGTTTTCCAACCATTCTGATTAGTTGGCAAGCCTCTCAATCTCTAGTCTAGGATGATGGATGAAAGGTCCCAATTTGACCTTTATCATTAGCTTGTTTATGACTCCATGAGGGTCATATTGCCACATAAAGCTGTTCTTGAATCTCATTTGTTGCAAAATCTTGTCTACCTCTGGTCCAGCTTCTCTGGTATTACAAATGAAGGGGGCCAATTGATTTTTCATTTCGAGTTGGGTCTTCTTCCTAGCTGATAGGAAGTTGACTTCATCAGAATTTATAATATGCATAAAGTTGTTGGGTTGTGTTATATTCTTTCCACATAGTTAACAGGGGGTTTAAGGGGTACTCGTAACCCCACTTTATGGGGTCTGGGGCAGCGCCCCGAAAAATTTTGGTTTTGGACCCTATGTTAGGTTGGGCCAACCCACCTATGGTTTTGTGCATGATTTTCGCACATGTTGTTTGGAAGCAATGGTTTTCGGTCCATGGTATTGGACGTGATGGTTTTCGGTCCATGGTATTGGATGCTTCAGCATGTATAAATATGTATTGTAACATTGAAAGGAAAATAATGAAAAATAAAGCTGGTAGTCCCGGTTTTGGGATCCAGGGGAAAATATCTATGCATGTGTTTTTTTATGTGTTATGCTCTCGCATTGTTTATTTTTCTGTGATTTAGAATTCGTATGCAGGTAATTTCTGTACGGGGTTAAAACCTACATTTGGTATCAGAGCTGTTTTGGCTTCAAGGGGACGCCTTTGTTGCTGAGGGGTTTTGCTCGGGCCTGTGGTAGACCCTGTTCGGTGGGAGATCGATTCTGGTGGGGAAAGAAGATGGTGAGCAGCAGAAAGATAGAGATTGAGAAGTTCAATGGTCAGAGTTTTGAGTTGTGGAAACTCAAGATGGAGGATTTGTTGGTGGATAAAGATCAGTGGATCACGGTAGCTCCGGGTACTAAACCAATGGGAGTGACTGATGAAGAATGGAAGAAGTTGGATTAGAAGGCAAAGAGCACAATATGATTGTGTTTCTCAGATTCAGTATTGTTGAATGTATCAGGGGAAGCTACGGCGAAGGCTCTGTGGGACAAGTTAGGGACTTTGTACCAATCGAAGTCTCTGGTGAATAAACTATTCCTGTAGAAAAATTTGTATAACCTGAGGATGAAAGATGGAGACTTGGTGATAGAGCATCTGAATGCGTTTAATACTGTGGTAAGTTAGTTATCATCTGTTGATATTAAAATTTCAGATGAAGATAAGTGCATCAATCCGTTGTGTTCTCTACCAGATTCATGGGATAGTCTGGTTATTGCAATAGGTAGCAATGCAACTGCTTTGCAGTTTGATGAAATAGTCTTAGCCTTGCTGATGGAGGAGATGAGATGGAAAAATATGGACAACCAGAATGGTGATGCCTTGTCTGTAGGAGGACGGTCCTAGAACAGAAAACAAAAATAAGTCATCGAGTGGGAGATCTAAATCTCCATGAAAACCTATAAAGGTGGTGTGCTGGAAATGCGGAAAGGAAGGGCACTTCAGAAGGGAGTGTAAATCTAAAGCTTCTAATAAAGGAAAGGGATATGAAGATGCTCCTTCTGCAGAGGCGAAAACCACCTCAGATGAAGGTGGGGATGTGTACTTGGCTTCTTCAAGTACACATGTAGATCATGAGGCATGTTGATTGACTCAGGTGCATCCTTTCACTTCAGTCCCCATAGAGAGTGGTTCTGCAAGTATGAGAAATACGATGGTGGTGATGTCTTCTTAGAGGATGATATGAATGCTAGAATCATTGGTTGTGGAAAAGTAAAGTTGAAGTTGCAAGGTGGAAGGGTTAGAACACTTCCGAGTGTTCTGCATATTCCTGCATTGGCTAGAAATCTGATTTCCGTAAGCAAGCTGAATGATGCAGGTGTAAAAACAATGTTCGGGAAGGATAACTACAAGATGGTTTGGGGAGCACTAGTATCGCTGTGGGGAGTTTGGATTGGAACTCTATACAAGTTGCAAGGTAGCACGGTTGTTGACGGGTGCAACAGTTCTATGGTTCCTGAAAGTGGAGCAGAAAATCTAGTGGTATCTGGAGAGAATACCATTCTATGGCATCTAAGTCTTGGATATATTGGAGAGAAGGCCCTTCGAATACTTCATGGTAAAGGTATGGTAGAAGGTATGAGTAATAACTCTTTGGATTTTGATTTCTGTGAAAATTATGTATATGGGAAGTAGAATCGGGTGAGTTTCCCCTCTAGTGGTAAAAGGGCAAAGCAGATATTAGAGCTTGTGCATAGTGATGTTTTGGATCTATGAAGGTTCCATCACTGGGTAAGTATGTGTACTATGTATCATTTATAGATGACTTCTCAAGGAATACATGGATATATTTCTTTAAGAAGAAATCTGAAGTATTTGATGGGTTTAAAGAATTTAAGGCTCTAGTGGAAAACTAGATAGAGAAGAAGATAAAGGTGTTGAGGACAGATAATGGTGGAGAGTTTTGCAATAAGGAATTTGAATAATTCTGTAAGAAGTGTGGTATAGAACGAAAAAATACTACTCCATACACACCTGAGAAAAATGGAGTTTCAGAAAGAATGAACAAGACGTTGATGGAAAGGGCAAGAAGCATGCTCAGTGGTGCCAGGTTAGGATAGGAATTTTGGGCAGAGGCGGTGGAGACAACATGTTACCTGAACAACAATCACCTTCATCAACATTGGAGGATAAGACTCCAAAAGAGGTATGGACTGGTAAGAAAGCCTCTCTTTCACATCTGAGGGTATTTGGATGTGATGCATATGTACATGTTCCAAAGGAGAAAAGAACCAAGTTGGATAGTAAATCTGAATTGTGCATCTTTATTGGGTATAAGGATGGTTTAAAGGGTTATAAGTTTTGGAACCCAGTAACAAGGAAGGTTGTGTATAGCTGAGATGTTTTGTTCAGAGAGGTGAAAGATATTATTAAACATGAAGGACCATCAAAGGAACTTAAGAAGATAGATTTTGAGCTAAAGGAGGAAGAATCAAACTCTACAACAGAAAAGGAAGAAGAAGATGAAGATCCACAAACTCTAGTTGTGAGAAGATCAGTTCGAGAAAGAAGGAAACTGGAAAGGTATAGTCCATCTGATTTTTGTACAAATTTTTCTTTATCTATTACTGATGATGATCCCATAACTGTGAAGGAAGTAGTAGATTCAGAGGATGGAAAACTCTGGAAAGAGGCCATGGTTGATGAAATGGCATCTTTACACAAAAATGAGGCTTAGGATCTAGTGGAGTTGCTGGCTAGAAGGAAACCCATTGGTAGCAAATGGGTGTTTAAGAAGAAGAAAAATGTAGAAGAAAGCTGGAGAAATACAAATCTCGATTGGTAGCAAAAGGTTATTCCCAGGTTCTGGGAATTGATTTTGGTGATATTTTTTATTCTATTGCCAAGGTATCTTCTATTGGATTACTTTTATCTATTGCTACTGCTTTTTATTTTTAGGTAGAATAAATGCATGTGAAGACAACATTTTTCCACAGGGATCTGGAAGAGGAGATATACATGAAGCAACCTGAAGGTTTTATGGTGAATAGTAAGAAAGAACTGGTATGCAAGTTAAAAAAGTCTTTGTATGGGCTAAAACAATCACCAAGTATGTGGTATCAAAAATTTGATACATTTATATAGGGACTTGGCTTCACCAGAAGAAAAGAATATCACTATGTGTATTATAAATTAATTGGTGACTATGTTATTTATCTGGTCTTGTATGTGGATGACATGTTGCTAGTTGGAAATGACAAAGAAATTATTCAGGATTTGAAGACCCAATTGTCCTCCAAATTCGACATGAAAGATATTGGTGCTACAAACCATATTTTGGGCATGGAAATTAAAAGAGATCAGGAAAGGAGGAAGCTCTCGTTAAACTAGAGGAAGTATGTTGAGACAATATTGCAGAGATTTAATATGCAAGATAGTGAACCGGTGAAGGTTCCTATTCTTGTAGGTGTAAAGTTATTTGCTGAACAGTGTCCCAAGACACAAGAAGAGGAAGAGGAGATGTCCCATGTTCCATATGCAAGTGCAATCGGTAAATTGATGTATGTGATGTTCTGTACTAGATCAAACATTGAACATGTAGTGGGAGTATTGATTAGGTTTAGGTCAAAACTAGGGAAGGAGCATTGGACGAAAATGAAGCAGGTTTTCAGGTATTTGCATGGCACTAGGGATTATGTCTTGTGCTACCAAGGAAGACCAGGATTAGACAGAGTGTTGGATATTCATGGCTTTGTTGAAGCAGACTAGGCTAGAGGTTTAGATCAGAGAAGATCTACAAGTGGGTATGTGTTTAACATATTTGGAGGTGTATTTAGTTGGATGAGTCAGAAAGAATCTATAGTGGCACTATCAACTACAAAGGTAGAATATGTGGCAGCCACTCATGCAAGCAAGGAAGCAGTTTGGTTGCAGAGATTGTGTTCAAGTATGAGGTTAGTACAGGGAGCTATAAGGATAGACTGTGACAGCCAAAGTGCACTTTTCTTGGCAAAGAACCCTGCTTATCATTCAAAGACAAAGCACATTGATGTTCGATATCACTTTGCAAGGGATATGATAGAAGACAAAAAGGTATTGCTGGTAAAGGTAAACAATTTAAAGAATACTGCAGATGCATTAACAAAATCTATGAGCTTTGAGAAGTTCTCTTGGTGTAGAGAAACAATGGGTGTTGCAGGGCTGGGTATATGACTAATCTCTCCTCTGGCCCCTTGTGGAAAGAAAACAATAAGTGGGATAATGTTTGTGTTATATTCTTTCCACAACTACCTCCCCTAGTCAACTGGGGGGTTAGAAGGGGGGCGGAGCAACGCCCCAGGGAATTTTTTTTTGGACCCTATATTAGGTTGGGCAGACCTACCTATGGTTTTGTGCATGGTTTTTACAAATGATTTTGGACACGATGGTTTTCGGTCCATGGTATTAGATGCTTCGGCATGTACAAATATGTATTGTAACATTGAAAGGAAAAATAATGAAAAATCAATATGGTAGTCCCAGTTTTGGGATCCAGGGGAAAATCTTTGTGTATATGTGTTTTATGTGTTATGTTCTCACATTGTTTATTTTCTGTGTTTTAGAATTCTTATGCAGGTAATTTCACTACAAGGTTAAAACCTACAATATGTACATAGAACTGCATATACAACATGTACATAGCACCATATGTACATAGCACCACATATCCAACATGTGCACAACACCGTATGCACACAACACTACATATCCATCATGCGCATAGTACGATATACACACAACATCGCATATCCAACATGTTCATAGCACCATCTTTACTTGAAATTGCATATCAAATATACACACAACACCACATATATAACAGGAACTCAACACCATAGGTACAATCACCAGATATACAATATGCACAACATATACACAACAATAGCACTGCACATCCAAAACCACATTATCTCTGCCAAGCAACCTCGCTTCCAGTTTCTCTCTACCATCCATGTTTATCATAGCATGCCATAGATCATGCTATTTTCATTCAAATGATGTATCTCTCAACATTACTTGTCCATAATGTAAACATAGACATAGTATAAACAGCTAATATCAATTCATATCCACATGATACATACCTCATAAATTTTTCGAAGCTACTCTTCCCACTTGATTCCCCATACGACCAGGAACCTTGTCATGTTATTCACCTACATAAGCAATCATTCCTCCATAAGAATGATATCTAACAGCTAGCTAGACAATGATATAGATACATAAATACATACATATATATAAACATTAGCATAAAACAATCATGATCCTGTTAGAAAACGACATACATACATACAAATATACATATAAATATTAGCATAAAACAATCATGATCCCTGATGACCCTGCCAGATAATGACATACATACATTCATGTATTCATATATAGACATCATCATAATCATGATCACAACATAATTACCAAATACCATAGTCAATATTAAGAGAACTCCTATTATTTGTGCACAACATGCACAACATTGAGAACAATAGTTCCCAATTTAGATAAGGCATATGATGCCTTAGATCCATTTAGTTCACATTTCCTATTACCTTTGTCATGATTTTATTGCCACCATCCATTTACACCAATGGACCCAACTAGTTGTCACACTCATGCCTTCAGATGCCCTTATACACGCACCAAGCTTCATCTGGGCCTTACATTACCTATTGAGTTTCACACATCTCTCCCTAAGCTTCACTAACTTCCTCCTTCCCCAACCAATTCCCAAGACCCTCAAAAACATAAAAGGAAAGAAAAACAAATAGAAAAGAAGAAGACCATGAAAACCATTAACAATACGACACCACAAACAAAATGGTATGGCCATACACTAGACTTAAATAAACCTACAAACCAAGCGCAAACCAAGTGAAAACAAAGCACAAATATCGAAATCACAAGACTCTCAACATACACCATTACTCAATCCCATGGCTTCCTAGTGCTTCCAAAGTAAATCTCAACCTGAGACTTCTCCAAGATTTCATGGTAGTCTCTGTTATCACTCAAGAAAAAGTTCTAAATTGTTCACATCAGTTCGATTATTTGCCAAAGGCACATAAATCTTTTTCAACAGTTTCGCAGCGCAACATGCTTCAAGTGATTTCGTAGCGCATAATTCATATTTTGCACTGGCTGCGCTATGAAATTGGGGATTTGTTTGAATACATAGAAAATATCACCCAGCTGTCAGACTTATCGAAGTCCGTTGTGTTTTAGATCGTTAGGTGTCGTGGTACTGGCGCGTGTTGCAGTTATTGCTGAGAAGGGAACAAAAGGTAGACATGTTTCAACATGTTAAATAGAATGGTATTAGTGCAAAAGTGCCATGGGAAGGCAGGTATAGAAAAGGTGTCCCACCCCTTGGTGAGTCAGACAGCCAATTGACAGTAGAGAAGATACCTACCAATATTTTCTGGACCAAGTTACTAAAAGGAAGGTGTATAAAAAATCATGGTACTACTGGACAAATGCAGAGGCCAAGAAGAAAGGTGCAGTACTATGAAGGATCGCCCACTAAATCTATGTCTGATTCTGATGATGTAGAAGCAAAGAAGAAGACCAAGACCAAATTGAAGAAATCAGTGAAGCCATTGGTTATCAAAGAGCCACCTCAACCATCATCAAAAGAGAAGTCAAGCACAAGAAAGATGCACCTGGATCAAGTGGGGCTGAAAAGGTATCAAGAGTAAAGACCAGAAGTCAATTAAGCAAGGAGAAGGGCAAATCAGTAGCTGTTGAGGAAAGTCCAATATCAAAGGCTAGTTTGAGTGATTTTCTTGAGGCTATTGAGTTTGAACAGGTTCAACCAGTGCATAATGAGCCAATGCACATTGACTTAACTCAATCATCACCAGAGAGCACTAAAAAATCAAAGGCTTCGAAGAGGTTAAGGTTTGATGAATCTAGTGAAGAGTTTGTGTTCAAACCACGAAGACCAGTTACAAGGAAACAAATTAAAGAGGCTGAGAAAGTGCATGAAGAAGAGGTAGCTGTAAAGATGCCCAGAATAGAGGTAATTGAAGTATTGACCAAAACAGTGGAGGCAACCAAGCGTAAAGACAAGAACAAAAAGGTTATTATTACTCAAGGAGGAAATTTCATAGCTATAAAGAACCAAGCGGGAGCAACAAAAGAGGAAGTGGCCCAGGTAAAGAATGTTACTAAGGAGCGTGCAGTCAGATATGCCAACTATAGAAGAGCTGTGTTAAAACGTAGCAAAAGCCTAGTGGGTCAAGTAGATTCAGTGTCTGATGTGTATTCATGGACGGTACCATCCCTCAAGCAAGCTAAACTCATAAGAAAGCTGAACATGAGCCTGAGATCAGAAAACAAAGCTTTAAAGAAGGAGGTTACCAGTTTGAAGAAACAGCTAGGTAAACTAGCTCACTGATTTGAAGGAAAAGGTGCCTTTCTAAGTTTTGATCAATTTTGTTTAAGCTCCATCATTTTGAAGTCATCTAGGTCCCTAAAAATTGTAGAAGAGGTCTGAAGAAGTCATGAGTTCAAGCAAAAGACGCTTCAAGGCAAATACACTCTGTTTTAGCAAAAACAGCAGTTTCGTAACGCGCTACGAAACTGCTGTAGGTGCTGTTTTATGAGGAAAATGAGCAGTTTAATGGTGAGGTTAGCATATTTTTGAAGGAAACGCCTAAGAAACATAAGGGATATCACTTAAGGCTATCCTAGCTATTTAGAGGATGACAAGTGTGCCTTTTTTGTAAAGGTAAAATTTTTGTCTCAAGTTAAACTTTTGTAAAGGTACTTTATGACCAATTAGGGTTTAGCAGAAATGGCATACGAGTATTGTTTTGATTTATACACATGGCTATCAACGAAGCTTCCAACGCATCTGAAATATGGTGATGCTCATAAATTTTGGGGTATTAAAGAACTGGGTCATGTTGCTTAGTTTTCGAAGGATGGTAGGAGACAGGGACCGGAAAACAGAGGTTTTGATCCTAGTGATAAATGATCCATCAGCGCCTTCAGGAATCCAAAGTCAGCCTGTTCTTTGCACCTGTAGCTCAGTCATATCAGCAAATTGGTCAATTTCACAGCGTAATCATCGTTCAGTCATTTCGCAGCGCGGTATCATCAAGCCCTGTAGCAGCCTGTTTTATCAGAGAAAAACTGTTTTTACTAGTCAACTTACAGAAGCTTTCCTGAGCAGGTGAGAACTCCATTTTGCAAACTGAAAGAGGTTTTTCTTCCTAATATGCTACACTACAAAAACCTCTTCCAATTTATTCAAATTAATTCTTAGGTGGGAGGAATTTATGGTTGAACGTGCGCTACAAAACTGCTGTAAGTGCAGTTTTTCACAAACAGACTTTTCCTGTTTATCACCTGTTTTTCAAAGAATCATTCTGGTCGGTAGGAAAGATGTTTCAAAAAACCAGGAGAGGTTTTTGTTCAACATGGACTGATTCAAATAAGACTCATTCATTTTCCTCAAATTCATTCTGAGCTGGGAGAAAAGGGTGACCAAAGTCGCGCTACGAAACTGTGAAACTGCTGTAGGTGTTATTTTAAAAAACACAGGCAAACAGTTTAATGAAATACTTAGAAATTTGCAAAAGGAACACCTCAGTGACGTGAAAGGGATCAAAGCAAGCTGCTACAGCCATTCAACATATGCCAGGTGTACCTTTAACAAAAGGTGAACTCTTTTAACCTAAGTTGAAGATTTTTGATTATAAAGCTACTTTATTCTCGGTGATTAGGGTTTTGAGGAAGCTGCATACGTGAAATTTTGGTTGGCACACCTGTCCATTAAAAAAGCATCCATCAAATCAGGAATGTGGTAATGCCCAGTATTCAAGGGTTATTAAAGACTTAAAGGACCTACTGCTGCATACTCGGTGATGCTAGGTGATAGAGGACCAGAACCGAAATTTTAGGGATATTTACAGCCAACATGGAGCAGATCAAGGCTTCCAGCATCCAAGGCCAACATGGGACATTAATTGCTCATCTCATGCCATCTCAGCCAAACGAAGATGAAGCCAAGTGTCAAAACTGCAAGGAGGAATCAATTTATGATGAAGATAGAGTTAGAGTTATAACCAAATTAGAACTCTTTAGAACTTCTGTTAGTAGTTAATGTATTAAATAAGTTTGTTAAAAACAGATAGGTGTCATTAGTGGCAGTCATCAAGCTCCCCTCATGCTGGAGGAGGAAGCTCCAAGTAGTTAGACTCTTGTTTCTATATATAGCTGAATCATCTATGTAATCAGGGTTGGATATTTATGCAAAAAATAGAGTTTTTATTGGCCTATGTACAAGACTTTTTACAGTAATAGAAAGACTGCTTATTCTTCTCAAGATTCATACTTTGTTAAAATGCTCAAGATGTATGTGATTCGGTTTGATCTTTTATGTTTTACAGCTTTATAAGTATACAATCACTCTGAATTCACCTAGTGCTCAGACTTCCTG
>APFE030436506.1:12170-33214 GCA_000404065.3 Pinus taeda | reverse complement strand
CAAAGTCAGCCTGTTCTTTGCACCTGTAGCTCAGTCATCTCAGCCTAACCAAAAGCAGACAGCTGTCAAAGATCAAGAAAAGAATCATGTTACGAGGAGAATGAAGTTAGATTTTTAGTTTGATTAGGACTCTTTGTAATTACAGCTCAACACTTAGTGTATTTAATGAGTCTGTTAAAAATAGATAGGGGTAGTTAATGACAGCCATCGAGCTCCCCTCATGCTGGAGGAGGAGACTCAAAGTAGTTAAGATTGTTTTTCTATATATAGTGAAGACTCTGATGTAATGAGGGTTGGATGTTTATGAAAAAAACAGAGTTTATATTGGCTTATGTAAAAGACTTGTTACAGTAATAGAAAAGACTACTTTTTCTTCTCAAGATTCATATTTTGTTCAAATGCTCAAGATGTATGTGGCTTTGTCTTATCCTTTATATTTTACAGCTCTATAGATATACAATCACTCTGAATTCACCTAGTTGCTCCGATTTCCTTTGTATATTTATGAGTTGAGGTTCATTTGAGAAATGTTTTGAGTGTTTAGACATTACATGCTTTGACTTCCATGAATGAGTAGTTGATAGTTTACTGAAATGGTGTTTGACTCCATGAGCCCAATGGAAGAAATCTTATGTTGTATTTCCAACCATCATGTTTATTAAAGTTCTCATTTCAAGAGTTAGCCCTCTTAGTGTTAATCATAATCAGTAGTTTATTTTGAGAGAGCCCTCTCAGGTTAGGGAGGCTAATCCTTAGCCAAGAGTCTGGTCTGCAATAGTTACATAGAGTTTAACTGATTAGCAGCCATCAGTACATGATTTTGTGATAACACCATCCATTTTTGGGGTTAACGCTACCAATCCATTTCAATGTCATCGATATGTTCAAGAGAAGTCTCTCAGAGAATTCACCAACCTAGCTTGTGTCTCATCCGCTGCAATACCTTCACCCTTCATTCTTTCATGGCCGCCACCCTGAACCATGTATCATCAGATCGTTTTCACCTCCACAAAATCATTTGCTCCATTCCATGTCATAGATGGGGATTCATTAAGGCCCTCCTACGATGGGTCACTTGTCGACATCAGCTCATTATGCAAGAAGTTGATCTAGGGACAACCCTTTCAGTACTTTGAAGCTTGCATGCCTCAATGGCAAGTTTCTCACTTCCGGTGATAGGTTTACATCAATGGCCTTCGATCGAAATATTTTGCATGATGTTTGACTCCAAGTCCCATTTCCACACCACGTGAATTGTACTATCATACCTTGAGGGTCATCATCATTACTGGTGATTCCTCTTGTGCCTGTTAATAGCTTACATGATTGGCTGGTAATCAAGCTATGTCCTTCCATGTTCAACTCCAGAACATCTTTTACATGGATGGAATTGTACTTTGGTCAAAGATTGAATGAGTTTGAACACCCCGAATCTTGTTTCATCCATCTAGGCTGCGATATATTTAGGAAAATAAAGACATCAAATGTACATCGTTGCTGCACAGATGATCATCTAAATCAAAGGATGATGGCTTTATCAGAATCATCAGTCTGCCACATAGACAGTTGTCTGTCCTATGTACATGAAAATGAATTTATAAAGCTAAACATGGGAATGCCCGCCTTAGCTAGATCATGAAAATATTATGAAGATAATATATTGTATTGTATCTTATTATAGGTCACCTTCTAGTTCAAAAAACCTCAGATCCTCATGATAAAGCATTTTACTCGACATCAAAAATATTTACGACCTCATGCTTTAGGGGGCAACTTCTATAGACATATTTGGGAACTACAACCGCAACCATATATGTCCATAAACCAAGGGCTTCTGAGTCCCTAAAAGTGTTGTTTCATACCCTAAAGGAACAAGGTCAACTTATTACATCATCTCCTAGAAGTTCTCCATGGAAAACTGCTCAGAACTGGTCAAAACTGGACCATACAAACTGCTCATCGATAAGAGTGCAATGAATCTCACCTACCACATGAAAAAAATGCAATGCATACTGAAAATCCCTTCTGTAGGGTGCGATGGGTGAGAGTATACAAATGGTAGAGACAGTTTGCAAGGTGGATGATCATGGAATCTTCCAAAAACTTCTCCTGTGACACTTGTCTCTCTGAATTCACCCAGGGATGAGTAAGAGATCATGAATCTCCAAGTGGAACCAAGAACTATCAGAGAGAGGACACTAATCAAAATCCCAGAAGCTGACTCACCTCCTGCAAACATCTATATATGGATCCCTCATCCCAGAGATCCAGCGGCTGGAATCTTATATTTTGTAAGGAAGTGTTGTTGGTTTCTTGGTGGAATATCATAGTGTTGGGTGATCTAAGATTTTCATGAGGTGAAGAAGGGCTTTCATGCTGGGAGGGTGACGTTGGGTCAGATCAATGGGTTGTAATCCTCTCTTCTACTCTTTCTATCAATAAAGCTATTTAAGTTTTCCTCCACATCCTTGTATGTTTGATGATATATGCATTTGTGTGGTCAATATATATCTAGTCCTATATTTTTTATGATGGTAGATATCTGTACTTTTAAATTATTATGCTGCTTTGACTTTATAGGTGCTCTTTGAAATGGGGTAAGTAAGGAAGGAGCGGCAAAGATCTGTCAAAGGGGAGAAGAAACAAGTAAGGAGCCAAGCAAAAGATAGAGGTTGGTACCCTGTGCTTCTCTCCCATCTACTTCTCATAAAGGAAAAAGAAAGTAACTTTAGTTTGTTTGTTTCTAAGATAGCTACTCATCTTAGTGGGACTAGCAGCTCTGAATGGATACTAGATTTCCCGATAACACTCACGCCTTTGTCTATATGCACTAGATGTTGGGGTCCTCCTGCAGAGTCATGAGGACCTCAAGTGATTCTTCCAACATGCTGGTACAGTCTCACACTGCACCTCTGATTTCCTCCAGTCCTGTTATGATGGCGCTAACGTGCTATTCTATGAATTCTGGGGGAGTGGATGGCTGTACCTTTAACCACAGCTCAACGATCTAAAGATTTAGCTCTAGCTAAACCATTTTCGTTTCTTCCCCGGCCTCGTGGACTCCTTTTGCTAACCCATGGATCCGCACCTCCATTCGTAGATCTACTCAGATGCCCAGCTCCGAGATGCTTTGGCAAGCGTTGTCTACCACTTGCAACAACTGTTGATTTTGTGACTCCAATTCTTCATGCTTCAAGCTGAGTTGTTCCATATTTATTTTTTGCTCGCTGAGGACTTGGATTGCATGGCTCTCCCTAGCATGGAGCTCTGCCATTATCCCATCCTGCAATAGATATAATGTCTTGCGTGGAAGGATAGCTAGATTAATGTTGAGACCTTTTAGTGTGCTAACCAAAAACCTATATGCTTCTTTCGTGTCACTAGAGCCCCTTCTGGCAACACTTTTGTGTTTTCCATCTGCACGTACAAAATCTACTTTGCTACTGAGGATCCTACTGTGAGGTTGGTTGAAAGGGTACCAACTTGAGGGGGGCACACCTATAACTCCCACAACTGCGCTTTGAGGGCACCCAACATATTCTGGTGCTCCTGCATAAAATCTTAAAGAGATTCATTGGTGACATCATGCACTATCTCACTAATGTCATGCAGATCACCCTCGGTTAGGGTGATCGGGCCAATGGATAATTTTGAGGCCTTGACCTTGTTCCTTGATCCCGCGCACTCTACTGGGTGTTGGCACTTCAATTGTGTGGATGCGGTTCATGGATCCATGCCTCCTTCTTCTGTTTTTGCTTCCTCTACTGCTTTCCCTTGCGAAGGCGTTGTCTGGCCTTCATCTACCTTCATGGTTGCTTCATGGTTGCTGTAGCCTTTTCCTGCTCGGTTGCTTTCTGTGCTGCTTCCCGAACTGCCCGGACCTCGGCTGCTACTGTTTCCTTCTACCTTTTCTCGGCCAACTATGTGATGCGCAACTTGGCATCGCCTTTCTTCTTCTGTGTTGCCTCCCTTTCAAGTTCTACAAGATCTGGGTTGTGCCATTCCAGAGGCCATGCCTCTAAGATAGTGAAAATGGCATCCTCAGTGGCTACAAAGGGTAGTTTTGTCCATTGCTTCGTCGGATCCTTTCATGCCCTGATGTATATATTATGCACGTCTGCCTTAAATTCTGCAAAACTCTACAAATTGTTGTACACCGTGGGTGACAAGTGTGGCTTCCAGTTGATCCACATTTGGATGTTCATCTCCATAAGCACCCAAAATATCTTACTGTCATGTATTCTGGTAGCATCCTTCATGGCCTAGAGCGAAGCGCACTTCCTACCTCCGGTAATTCTCTGTTAATTATGGGGAATTGACTTTCCTTCGGCAATTCCCATGCTACGAGCACTATGGATAGCAACAACCACGCATAGTGGAAGGTTTTACCCTGCTCCTGGGCTTTGCAACAATTTTCTAAGGATTTTGTGCAGAGGAATTTAGACCAGTTAAATTGGACCCCCTTTGTGCACTTCTCGGCTAGTGTAATCACTAGCGGAGGTACCTCATTGGTGCGACATTTGCACATAACTTTGCCTGCAAGGATTTGGGTAGCTACACAGACTACTTTTTCCTTGATGCTGGAGATGGCGTAGCCCCTCTTCTTATTTTCCATCTTGTACTTTGTCTTCATGGCCTCCATGATGGCCAAATCACTGCCCTTCCCTTCTGATATGGTCACAGGGTCCTTTCCTTTGTATGGAAGCTGGGAAATGGAATGAATCAGGTCTGCCATGATGAGGATGGGATCCTCCAGCCATAAATACCCATCATGCACCAGGTAGAGCAACTTCCTGATGATGAAAATGGTTATCAGGGCATGGTGGAAATGTGGCACCCATAGTAGGTTCAGCAGCCTGGCCTTTTCCACACCGCGCAACCACTTCTGCGGTTCTAATGTTGCCACTACCCCCACAGTGTCCTGCTTCATGAGATTTCTGGTCTCAAGGTGATGGAACTTCTTGCAGTCAGCGAGGTCCAAATATTCAAATTTCATGGTTGGCATGCGGCCCAAGTGTGTTCCTTCAAATATAATTCTATTTGGGAGGAGCAGGGTTTGGAGCAAACTCTTGGTCTCCTTCAGGTCCTTGGGCACTTTGGTCTTCCCTCTTCATGGGGGACATAGGAAGGAAATTTTGTCGCAAAGTGCATAGGTTCAGTGTCCACCTCCATGCCTTCATCTTTTTCCTCGATGATGATAAGGCCCTGCAAATATTCTTCTTATTCATCTGTTTCTATTGTGACAACTTTGCCTTTCTCCTCCATCGATAGTTTGCTATGAGCGGGTTATGCGGGGACACGCATACTGGAGCCGTTGTTTGTTTATCCTTCTTGGGTCTTGGCGTATGTGGTGATTTGGAGATATCTGCCACAATCCTGACCCCTTCTGGAACATCCTCCACAGTTAGGGCCTTTTTGGCCTCGCAGGTGGTTACCTCTTCTATTCCCAAACCATCCTTATCTGTTGTCATTGTAGCTATGTTGCAATCTGTCACTTGTAAATTTAGGGGCTCAATCGATGCTCAGGGCTTTGCTGAATCGCTTAATTCTCAAACGACCAAATGTTTTTTACTGGGCAGCCTTTTTCATTTTATAGAACTTTTTAAATTCGAATTCAACCATTCCCCCCAATTCTGGTCCATTAATGCTTTCTTGGCGGAAGATTTTCCAAAATATTGCCCATAAATCGCATCTTAAATGCCTACTACCAGCTCCATTTGGCCTCAATTCGAGCATCCCATCGTGAATAATGACTTCAACAGTCACTTTTTAGCCAACCCACGCAGTAGTGCAGCCCGCCGTGCGTGGTTGCGGACCTTGTGACTCTCTGATTTTGCGCATATCTCCAATATCATGTAGCTCTCGAGCATAATAGTTTATATTCCCGCGCTCCCTTCCAACTACCCAGAGCACTATGACTATCCCTTTCTTGGCTAGTCAGGTGGTTGCACCACCCATGTAGAGTTCCATCCTGTCCTCCATCATGGTTCCTGGAGAATCCCCTCCTTGTATTGTTACAGTTTGCATCGCGCATTTCACCATTTGCAACACACTACCCTGGTCACTATGCTTAGCAATATGCGGTCCAAGCCAAGGCATCACACTTATCAATTCATGGCAATAGGCCTTAACCATATCATCGAGATCACATGCACCCTTTCTTACCAGCCTGGTCGTTTTGCCGAGAAAATATTTCGTTATTTTGTCCTCCATCTTCTTGACCTCTGTGTCCATCAAAGTGCTTTTCTCTCTTAACCATACCCTTTCCAATTCCAATTTGTGGAGTCTAAGGTTTCCTTGATGGATTGCTTCCTCAAGTCCCATGCATTCTGTTTCATGCGACTGTGTGATCCCTCCTTTTCGGGCTTCGTGGACCATCGTATCTATGGGTGCTACTGTGCATGGTATAGGCTTCACATGCTCCATAGGGATTACAGCCTGTGCTTCATACTTCAGCTTCGGAAGTGCCCGCATGGTGAGGATTTTGCACATGGTCCTATAAGCCCATAGAACCGCTGGTACGTGTAGGTCCCAATTTGTGTGTTTCGCATGGTGGACCCCATTCAGTACTTCACATACTTTGTTAAAGGCTTCCACGCGGATACTCTTCAGTGTGCTTAGTCTCATCATACTTTTTGGCCATTTTTGTGCCATTGTCTTGCTCGCTCCTGCTTGTTGGTCCTGTTTCCTATCGCGAGGACGATGTGCGTTTGTGTAGGTTGCGCACCATACACCTGTGCCCATATGGAGAGGTGGGCGTGCAGGCTGTTTTGTCTGTCCTACTTAGCTTTCATTCACATCTGAGGCTTTCCAAATCACATGAGTATCATCCTTTTGCATTCGCGCTAGTCCTCAAAACTTTTTTGATGCGTACCCCACCATCTTGCGGGCGTAGCGTGTAGTGCCCATTTCAGAGCGTCGAAATGCTACTGTTCCGGTACGTCTCTTTCAAATTTGTTTAGGAAATCATCCACCTCGCTCAACCCATCATACATAGGCAAATATCTTACCTATGGTGTCACGTAGCACAACGACCTTGTCATCATGTTACAATTGAGCGTGGTTACCTCGTGTAACCAGTTCTGCCACCATTCTACTTCTTCGTCTAAATATGAGGTGTAGGAGCTTTCGTGCTCCCACGAAATCTTGCCATCTGCTGTTGGATTCACCCAATCTTGGTCCTGTGTGGTTATCTTTTAGATATAGTCTAGATCGTCATCGTTGTTTTTGTTGCACACTGGATCTATGTAGCATGATCCCTCCACAGGGTCTAACGGTACCACTACGCATAGTGACGT
Organism: Pinus taeda; assembly: GCA_000404065.3. NCBI lineage: Eukaryota > Viridiplantae > Streptophyta > Pinopsida > Pinales > Pinaceae > Pinus > Pinus taeda. Next base: position 25,916 of record APFE030436506.1, on the reverse strand, counting down.
TTTCTCGAAAATCATCTTGTGCTTCTTTAGATTTATAACTCCATTCATGTCAGTGGCCCAATCTATTCCCAGTAGTGTGGGATAGAGATTTTTTTCATCAACAATGTCTATTACTTCAAAATCTACAAGCGCGCTTGTAGCTTCAATATCCACCGTGATTCCTTGCAATCTTCCCATGGGTAGGATCTTTTGCTGGTTCGCCATTCTCAATTGAATAGGAGACTCCCATACACTCCCATGTCTGCTTTAGCAGAAAGTTCGCTTCTGATCCTAGATCCAAAATCACTTGATCCATTTCATATTCCCCGATCTACGCGGTCAATCTCATCTCCCTTCCTATTCATGTTGTGTGCTTTTCGAGGTTCAAGACTACACATGGTTCTCCTGGCCCAACACATCTAGTGATGAGTTCTTGTAGTCCCTTCAATGCTTTGCTATCATGTAGTAGCTTCATGCATTTCTCCAAAAAGGTAGTGAGCATTGATGGCTCCATTTTTGGTTTTAGTTTATTACTATCGAAAGTGGAGGCCTCCGCGAAGCTCTTCTTAGCTTCCATGAGTGTCTCCTTAGCACGCTCCAAATCAAATTTTGGTTCCTTTTTTGGAGCCTCGCAAACCCAAGCACTCTCTTTGGAGTGCTTTCCTTTGTCATCTCCTGTCATAATATCACTCTGGAGCACGATATTTACATTCGGGTCTTCCTCATGTGGCTTAGACATCATCATTTGCAGGTTCTGAGTCGGGGGAGGTTGGAGTGCTCCTTTATCGTGCAAACTCGCTATAAGCGTGGGACAATCCTCCATCTCATGATCAAACTGGGTACAATGTAAGCATGATGGTCATGTTGAATTTGTATAATCATGGGCATAATGCCCTAGCCCTCCGCAATTGTAACAGATCAGCTATCTACGACCCCTTCTTGGTCCCATTCCACCTCGACCACGTCCGCACCCCTGAAATGCAGTGCATGCCATTCCTACATTTTGATCAAGGGCCCGTGTTTTTATCTGAACCCTCTAGGTAGGAGTTCGGTCCATCATCAGTTCATAACTTCTACAGGTGTGCTCATCGTGACCTACCGACCTGCAGAAGCTACAGAACAAATGTTGGGAACTCTGTGTATACTTCTGTAATAGATGGTAGTTATCGGTAGCATGCTTTCCACCTATCTAACAAATCGCACACCATAATGTAGGTGCCATGCTCAGTCCTGCTTATGCCTTTGGTCTCAAGGGCGTTGGTCCTCCTGCCACCAGGTAGTTCACGAATACTGGACAATGGTCCTTGCCATGTACTTGGCCTTTGCACACCATACCTCCTCATGCACTTCTGGACATGTTGTCCTGTCTTATTTCAAACTCTGCATTTCAAGGAACAAGTTTTTCAACTGTGCATGGACCTATTGGACTCCCAGGTTAGGGTCTTGTATCAGGGTCTCATGCAGTCTCATTGTGATTTCCAAGGCCTCAGCCTGAGTGGATAGCTATTGCTATGACAACGCATTCCTTAGATGCAGTGTTGCCCATCCACCTAGGTCATATTGGCTTCACAAATCATACACTTCAGTCTCTGATCTATCTCCTAGGGGGTCTTGCTTGGAAGCATCATGATGTCCTTAAATCCAATAAGAGACTGTGTCTCTGATTTTGGCCTGCTAAATTCCTTGTCTAGCGCAACTTGGATATCCGCAATCCCTATGTTTGGATTGTTACTGGAATGCTTAATGTACCATGTCAATGCACAATCCTACAAAGTGCTGACTAGCATTGCTTTCTTTATATTGTCATCTGTGACTCCCTGTGCTTCCTATACATCCTTCACCACGAACCAAAATTGGTCAGGATCTTCATTCCCTACTCCTTTGAACACCGGGAACTTTATTACACTCACCATATTGAACGGTGGTGGTGGCAGATGTGGTGTGGGTGAAGATGGGGGTGAAGATGGTGAAACTGGTGGTGTAGGTGGGGGTGGTATGTGTGGAATTCGCTGCTTTATCAGATTGATCGCACTTCTTGGTGAGACTTTCACAAGATCTTCCTCGCTTTCCCATGGAGGTGAAATCAAGCAGCTAGACTCTAGTTCTATGCTACCTTCGTTTCTATAGATCCTCCCACTTCACGTAGCCCCAAACATTAATTTATTTGCATAACCCTCTTTACACATAGTAGAATTCTAATCCAAGCGTTTAAATATTTAATGTACTTACCTCGCGGTCCTTTGACGAAGCATCATTTTCGCTCACTATAGCTGACTGAAGTATCTACCACGAACTCAGTGATAAACCCCCTATAATTCGATGGAGCCAATGGTCCACAATGTGCACGATCCTATATTTCAATGTCTCTAGCCTGTGCACTAACTCTGGAGTCCACACAATAGGTTTGTCGAGCCTATACCTTCCTTGACTATCTGCTAGCTTCGCGATCCAGTCATATAGCTCAAAGGGGAGGATGCAAAGAAAATTTCGTGGATTTTCATATATAAATAGCAATCTAACCACTCTTCCTTTGATAACCATGGATTCCTGTTTTCTTGCGCCACGAACTCGTGAATCTTTCTGTCTAACCACTCTTCAATTCCTTTCTTTGTTGGATTCTAGTGATACGACATTAGACATCTCTTATGCAGATCTCGGTCCCGACAACGGAACCATTTGTTGGCTTATTGGGGCCTAACCAACGTTCAAAGTTAGTTAGGCAAACAAATCCCGGTACTACTGGCCCTTTTGGAAATAGCCCATGGAGCGCGAATTGAGGTCTCACCTGAAGTAGTATGGGAGGGTGCTAGAACCAGGTTTCCGCACCCTGGAAATGTCTAATGGGTTCAAGAGGTTTGCGGTTCGACCCTGCGTGCAAGTTACTTTGCGCACTTTCCAATACCTCGCCTCCTAATATACTGCCTTCACGGAGCCCCACTCTGGGGCTGAACACTGTTATTACCCAAGTCCTTACCAGTATTTTGATGTTAGTTAATTATTTTAGCCTCTTTGCATACTTTTAAGTTACACTTAACAACATAAATCATTCATATAGGTGCATAGAGTAAATAAACAATATATTTGAAATTTATATCAAACATGCATTAACCCAAGAACAGATACACAAATTGGTAACAAAACTTCCCTTTATTAATTCCTTCCTTGGTTATAGGCTCGACTCCACCCTGCGCACTCAGCTGCAAGTGTCCGTACACTCAGATGCGGACTACTAGGCCTCTGTGCACTCAGCTGCATAGCCTTCTCCTACTCTACGACCCAAAGACACACTTAGTCACTTAGGCTCTTTCTCTTTCTCTATTTTTTTCTCTCTCTCTCCTGTCTACTTAGAGTCTCACTCTATTTATACAATCCCATGTTCCATAGACCAAGGGTAGGTCTATCCAGCCGACATTACATTACAAAACTAGGGTGGACAGCCCTGTGACTCTATCATACACTTCGCGCTCCGTGCCCGCAATTCGCAGAGTCTTTACAACAATATCGGGTAAAAAATTGGGCTTTGAGCCCCAAAACATGCCTTGGGGGGGATTCCATGCCCAACACTTAACAAGGTGCAGCGGGCGATCATCGCAGTTTTGAGCTTCATAAGGGAAATGACTCTCATTTTAGGATTTCAAGAGCCATTTCTTTAGAGAAAGCTCCAAATATTTTCCAAGAAAAGTTAAAGGAGGGATCTGAGTTGTATACATGGATGATTATATTGTATAATGATCATGTTTTAGGCACTTCAGGGTATGTCACAGGGAAGTGTAGGAGGCGTGACAAAATACTGTGTAATAGATGCACCCTCAAGCATGAAAGCAGAATGATGAGTGATGGTTGAGATGCTTTACGAGATTTTTGGCAAGGATGAGGACACGCACTATCAGGAGGCCTACAAATCAAGAACGCATATACATATACATTTATGAGATCAAGACATGAATTCACGGCATGGATGCAGCCATCTAGATGATGAAGACTAAATAAAGGATCCATGGCATGGGAGAAACCATCCAGATAACAAGGATCATCACAAATATAGAGTCTCATGGTATGGTCACAACCATCCGTATAGTAGAAACATGTGCACAGTTATGAATGACATATAACTCCATGCAGCCTGAGTCATAACAGATAAGACTCAAGGTCTTGTGCTCCATCCTGACCCGATGAATGTACGAATCCTAACATGCGAATAAACGTGTTGATGTCAACCATGCTAGAAAACCACCTAATTATTGGCCAATGATGTGGAATGTTAATAGGAATGAGAGAAACCACCAATAATTAAAATGGATCTCAAGGTACAACAATACAATTCGTGAATGTGATAATGAAGCTGAGGTTGAACACTCATGGAATCACCCAATCTAAATCAAATAATGAAGATCTGTCATTACATGCAAAGAACTGGCCATTAAGGCATGCCAACTCTAAGGTACTGAAAGGGAGTTCCTAAGTCATCTTCCTGGATAGTGAGATGAAGTCGACAGGAATTGACCCGTCGAAGGAGGGCAATGATGAATTTCCCATCATTGACGTGAAACAAAGAATAAAGTGGTATGATATTCAGGACTATAACAATGACTCAAACACTGTATAGGTAAATAACTGCAGATTGGACTTCTCTTGAACATATTGGCAACATGACTCCAGAATTTGGTAGCATCTGGCTCAACAGGGGACTAAAGGTCATGATGAGAGAGTAGAATAGTCAAATGAGAGGAAAAATGGATCACCCAAACTCGGGAGGACAAGTGACTGAGTGAGGATATCACAAACCTGACACGAGAGAAGAAGAGCGTCATGTTCAAGAGCGACATGTTGCCTATACAAAGGATGTCTCATCCTCATTTTCCCTGACTATTTATAGCGAGTACTGCAATTATTTTTTATCACAAGCTTTAATGGGATAACATATGCTTGTTATGTAATTTCATTCTTCGAATGAATCCATCCTAGTAAGTTTTACGAGCCCTAGGAAGGAGAAGCTCGGTCTCATCATGGCGACAAGTCTTTCATCGCAAAATTTTAATGAGCCTGATGTAAGAATAACTTATATCTTTTTCATGTTTAAAGAGTTTGAAAAAGAAACGAAAGAGAAAACTCCATCATGTCCCTCTTCGTAACTTGTCCCTCGAACCCGAAATGGTAGAAAACAATATCCGAGCGAACCTCTTGACCATGTCGACCAAGGTGTACCTTTTTCATAAATAGTCAGCCTCAACCAAAAAATGGGGTAAACATATGCTAAGGTGATGTTGATTAATTAACTTTAACGTGTTCAAAACGACATGTACTCGACAATCTTTTCAATTTTTGAGAGTCAGAAAAGAGTTGAAAGATGACTCTAGGGGGGTTCCTTTTTCGTTTATTTAATGACTCTCAAAAAGAGATAAAATAAAACTCCCAGAATAAGTCAATAATGATCATTGTTCACATTGAAGGCTCCTGTAATTGCACAAGAAACACACCCATTACTAATATCGAGAAAATATTAAAATATTACAAAAATATTTGACAAAATGACTTTCAAAAGTTATAAATAGGTAAAAGTAATTTCATTTTTTACGATTTTACCAAACTGAGCTCTGAAAGTGATTTTGTGCTCTAATTTCCTTGATTTTCTAATGGCTACTGCAGGGGATCCAGGGTACCATTTCACAATCCATCTGTGACAGGTAAGAACCTCATCCCTACTCTTGCATTTCATTACTTTTTTTATGCAATTTTAACAGTAAATTTTAGGCTAGAAAGGAGGATTTTAAAATTTTAGTTCATTGGTGACCATCGTACGTATGGTCATCAGACCTGCAATGGTAGTCATTGAGTCCAAAGGCTCGCAAAATGCCATCGCGCTATTTTAAAAAATAGGCGCGATGGTGCCGAGAGAAATTTTTAAAGTTAAAATCTCTCTTTTAAGCAAAATTTAATGAATTTTATCCATGTGAAAAGAAGTAATAAGTGTTTAAATGTTGTTTGTAGGAGAAATATGGTCTTGGAGTGGAAATAAAGAGGCCATGAGGCTGAGGATTTCCAAGCATCTCAATATCTGGCATGCATAAATTCTCTGAGCGATTATGGCCTACAGAAATTCTTTTGGACCAGAGGGTTGAGAGCTCAGATGGAATTGCTAACCTACCTGATCAACCTTAGGGTTGTAGATCGAGAGATCTTGATCATCAAAGGGTAGGAACTAGAACTGGCGGAGATGGACATCTATTTCATAATGGGATTATCCCATTAAGGAGAGGTAGTTCAACTCTTTGGATCTCACCAAGGAGCTGAGGGTGCTAGGAGTCTAGTCCATAGATATTATCCTAGTGCCGAGATAACCAATAGAGGAAATGTGAAAATTGAAAAAATGACCAATAACCTCATTATGAGAACAATTTTGTTCACCATGGCGTGTGTATCTGGCACACAAGATTTGCATGAGGCTTCCAAGTCTTAGTTTCAGTATGCTACTACATGTTTGACCGCCACCATGTTTAAGTGGTGTGGAGGCCTTTTGGTGAACATGAAGTGCCAACTAACCAAGGGTAAGCACAGACACTTGAAGCAATTTGGGTTTGGCTCTATATTGGTGACCTTCTTCTTGGAGCGAATACTACTCTTCTGGCATTAGTGGGTAGAAGTAGCACATCCTGCCCCCTGAAATCTGAGGTTCGTGAGATGGAGCCAGCTCATGCATCGAGGAGGCCTGGGTCAACATATGAATTATCCACCACAGTTCTTTACCTGGCTTGAACACGAGCTGCTTATGGTAGATGACTGTGCTTATGCTGCACACATTTCAAAGGGGATCTAAATCTACCTCTGCCACCAGGAGAATAGTGGATCGACGCAGGTAAAAGCTTATTTTTTGAATTTTTCAAGATTTTATGTTTTTTATAAAAGTGTGAACTAAGACTCAACTTATGATCAATGTGCATATGTGGGATGAAAGAGACCACCAAACATGTCTCCAATAGCACAGTGAGTTTCCCATCCGATAGTGGGTGTGAACTATGAGGAAGGGGCTGACCCCTTAGTAGAGATGGTGCACAATTTGGAAGCAATCACTCGAGGGATTCTAGATTATGCCACTATCGACGATGTTCCATTGCGCTGGTAGAGACACACTGTGGGAATCTCTCTGAGACTACTATCGATGCCCTATTTTGTCCCCAATTTCACTATTCCCCACCTCCATTTTGTCATTTTTGTACTCCTATACCTACTCTCCTATAACTTTCATTGTCCTAAAACTGTCAAAACCCTGACATGAGGTAAATCATTTCACTTATATCATTTTAATCTTTATTGCTTAAATTTTAGTGAATTTAAGTTGTTCGTAACGAGCTAACTAATCAATATGATTGAGTGTGAGTATTGTAGCAACATGAGCAGTTTAAGATGACGGGAGTGCTTGTCCAAAAGCCATGTTCTATCATTTCTATACTTAACAACCACTTCAAGATCTGTACTCAATGCTATAAAGGATGAATAGGCCTCGTGCTTCTAGACAATCAAGCCACCTCCAGTTGTGATTGAACAAGTTCAATATCTTCCATGATGAAGATCCTCACCATCCTTGTCAAACTAAGCATATGCCAATATAAGGATTAGTTAAGGATTCGTTATGATCAGTAAAACATAGTTGTTCTAGCAATCTGATTTGAAAGATTAATTTAGCCAAGTCATTGGACTTGCTATGTATGGTCTGTTATTCTTTTAAACTAAAATCGATGCCTATAAAGGCTTGATTTGTAATAGCTAGGGAGTTAGTTAGAAAAAGAGAATATTGTCATTGTATCATCAAAGTATTCTTTCCATACATATTGTTTATAAATTGAAGACTATTATTATGGCCATGCGTTAAGCTCAGATCGATTCACTTGATGGTTTACTGTGAGTTCTTGAATTAAATGTGCTAAGCTCTCCTTTTTTCTGTAAGTAGTTAAGCTTCCCCAGGTGTGGTCGGGCCCACCATCATCTGGGAATAACTCTATATTAATTTTAATCATAGTTGTGTGTCAATTCATCATAACTGCTTTTCATTTGTTTCTGATTTGTCTATTAAAGCTTTTATACATTGCGTGGAGGCTTTCATTGGCTTGGAACAATTTCAGTGTGCTAAACCCTTATGTGCTTTTAGACCCTTTGATTCAGAAATATGAATGTGTAGTTTTCGTGTGAATCACAAATATTTGCATGCCTACCTTTTATACAGAGTCATACTCTGTTTTCCCAAAACAACAAGTGGTAATTTGTCTTAACTGTGCTGATTGCTGTCACATGAAACTCGTTCAATTGTGTTGAGAGTCGAATACTTGTGATGAGTTGGTCCATTACTGAAGATGTAGAACACACTGTTTGGATGCTAAAATCGGTGTAATTCATTGTTGCAGCAAGGTTGATATCGTGTGGATTTAGTTGTGTAGAAGAGAAAGTTTGATTGGTAGTGTGTGTTAAGTGAATTTTAGTTAATTCCAAATAGAAATCACATTTCTTTCTTTTCATTATCAAATCGTTCAATTTTCCTTTAGTTATTTTCATGACTTTGTGTTAACATAGGAGAATTTCGTTACAGACTGTCAATTGGAATAGTTTAAATTATCATAGGATAATTTAGTCTTGTTTCTCATTTAATTGATAAAAGATAGATTCTTAGTTTCTTTAATGAAGTTTACAGATTGATTTCAAATGTTCAATTGAGTGATTTAAATTGCAGTGTGATTCCTTTTACCTTGTCTTGAGTGATTGAATGCATTCATAGAATAAGTTTACATTCCAGTGCTGTAGTCTAGGATTTGATAAACTTGGATACTTTTGGTTGAGATTTTATTCCTGTAATGTTAACTTGCAGTCATTTTAAGTAAAATTAGGTAGTCCTTTCATTTTAAGAAGTAGTGTGACTTGTGTGAATTAGAAGTAACAATTTAAGATTTGATTTTAGAAACTTAGATTAGTCTCTTTATTCTGTTTCATTACATAGGTGTTTGATTTCAAAAGTTTGCATTCTCACTTTAATTTTGTAGTTAATATGAATTTCATTTAAGTTTTCAGTTTCGTTTTTCATTTGATTTCAGCCAAATAGAATATACATAGAGTGCATTGAGTTGAATGCTTTCAATTTTCTTATGAGATGAATGCTTAAGTATTCATTCTGTACTTAACAATAAGAAGGAAATCATATACTGTACATTTAAATGTTGCACCAAAACACAGTACAACTCATGTTTACAAATTCGGGTTGAAAATTAACTGTAAGAGGTTTAATCATTAATTAAAATTCCCAACAAATACGTCGGCTGCTAGGTTGAGTGATCAGGGCGGTCTCGTGCTATCATGAGCACCATGCAGTTTGATAGTTCACCTAGTATTTTACACATTTTGTAGGCTTTAAAAGCCAAGTGTCTCAAAACACTCAATTTTCTTAGATTTTGATGTAAACACTCAATTTTATTTCTACTTATGTGTTCATAACATGATTCAGTTTTACAAATGACACAAATGTCTATCAAGAACAAAATTTGCTAATGCATCAGTTAATGTATTTAAATTACGTGGAATATGTTGATATGTAATGCAATCAAAATTTCTTTCCAGCAATCTAACATGCAGATACATACACAATATTTGTGGATTTCTTACCGAATAATGATTGTTTAATTGTAACATAATGAGCTGCGAATCCAACTTAACATCTAAATCCCTAATGCTAAGAGCAACTGCTTCTGAGAAGAGACCAATAACTACAATATATTCTGTAATATTATTGGTTGTTCAACCAAGGCAGATATCATGTAAGTTAATTAGCTTGCAATTGAGGTCATAAAGTACCCATGCTGTAGAAGATAGGTTCTGTTTGCTACGACAAGCACCATTAGCAAAACCAATGTAATGACCTAAAGACATTTGCAAATTGAGTGGAACATAGAGCAAGCAGAAAAACATATGTCTGCAAAGCAAACAAGCACACCGAAAATCAAAACACACACTAATGAAGTAACAAACTGATGTACAAAAGTTATCATATGAATCTCATGCATAATAATTTTTGAGGTACAACCCATTATAGGGCTGTGACAATTCATTTCCCTCATAATCACATAACTCGTAGGAACTTTTCTGTATGACACGCTTGACAATATAGGGCCCATGCCACATTGGTACAAACTTGCCTGGCGCCAACTTATCATTGGCTTGTTTGTAAAGAAGGAAAAAGTCACCGTTAGCAAAATTGCGAGGAGAAATGGTTTGGTTAGAATGAGATTTGACCAGTTTCTTTTGAGCTTCGATGACCATCACAGCGATGTGACAAGTCTCTTCGAGTCTCTCAAGATATAGTAGATTATCTTCTTTAGGTAAGGTATTTAGAAGAAGTTCGATAGCTAGCTTAAGCAAATGGATTTCACATTTGATCGGAGGAGTTGACTCTAAACCGTATACCAGCTAGAATGGAGTGAATCTAGTGGCCATCTTAACAGAAGTTCGGTAAGCCCAAAGAGCTAAGAATAGTATTATATTCCAATATTTTATGTGCTTCTGAATGATACGTTAAAGAATAGTAATCAAAACCTTATTGACTACTTCAACTTGGTCATTGTCTTGTGGATAATATGAAGTTGACCTATCATGTCGAAGGCCCAACTAAGTAGTTAGCTCTACCATCATGTGCTAATGAAAATGTGATCCATCGTCAGTCATGATAGCTTGAGGAACACCAAAACATGCTATAATGTTGTTAAAAAGGAACTATGCGACAGTAATACTATTAGCATTGTATGTAGGGATCGCCTTGGCCCATTTCATAAAATAGTCGATGACAATGATATAACCATGCCACCCGCCGAGTGAGGGTTACATGTCATGAAATCAATGCCCCATTTGGAAAATGGGCCAATGGAAAGTCTGGGTCTGGAGATAAACAATAATGTCCCCATAACAGGGGTCAAGAGTGCTGATTAGAAATAGAGTTTAATCAGGTATATTCTCAGTGAAATTGGTTGGGGTGCTTGCAGATGAAAGAGCACATAGTAACTCCGCAAAGATGAGCGATTTATTTGATTTGGTAGCAGTAAATTCCAAATCAAACTCCTATAGGATGACGATCCATTTGGAGTATTTTCCCCCGCAGCAACTGATGAATCAGTATATATGTCATGGGGTTGCAATTAGAAATTACTGTGGTTTTCCATAAAAGGATGTAGTGTCGAAACCTTTGGACGACATGAACCTCCACCAAAGCAAGATTTTCGACATGAGCATAGTGAGACTCAGTATCAATAAGATTCCAACTTAGATAATAACCCACATGCTCATTTTCATCACCGTCATCCTGAACTAACACCATAGCAGTAGTGGTATCAGTTGTAGTCAAATATAGGAAATAATTGCGGTGGTAATCAGGAGGATGAAGTAAGGGAGCACTGATTAGGTCTTTATTTAAAGCATCGAAGGATTCTTGGGAAACTTCGTCCCAAATAAAAGGGATCCCCTTCTTAAGTAAGCGAGTATAACCTTTGGCAAGTTCAGCATAATTCGAGACAAATCGACGAAGAAAATTAGATTTTCCCTACAAACTTTGTAATTGTAGCAGGGATGAAGGAGGCAGTAGATTGATTATGGCTTCAAATTTCAAAGGATCAATCCTAATACCTTCATGAGACACAACAAGAGCCAAGAGCAACCCAGGCTCAAAGAAAAACACACACTTGTGTGGATTGAGATGGATATTGTAATGCCGACATTGTAAAAAAATAGCTCTTAAGTGATCTGGATGGTCACGATGTTTAGCCGAATGAGTAGGCAAGTCATCGAGGTATGGCTGAACAATGTGTCGAATGTCATGGAATGCATAGGAAATTGCTTGTTGAAAGGTAGCACCAACATTCTTTATACTGAAAGGATTTTTTTTAAAGAAAAAGTACCCCAGGGACAGATAAAGGTTGTTTTATGCTAATCGGCGGGTGAAATGTTAATTTGGTTATAGCTAGAAAACCCATCCATGGAAGAAAAAATCTCACTCCCCACAAATTCTTCAATGATCTAGTCGATAAAGGGAGTAGGATAATTGTCTTTAGGACATGTGCGATTGATATTGTGGTAATCAACACAAACAAATATCGTATGCTACTTTTTGGTGATAGGGAAAATATTGGATACCCAATCCACTAATGGAATAGGATAAATGAAACCTTCTTTCAAAATGTTTTCTACTTCTGCTTTGATAATAGTAGCCTTTTGAGGGTGCACAAGGTGAAGCTATTTCCGAATAGGTTTAGCACCAGGATAAGTTGGGATTTCATGCACCACTATGGCTAGATCGATATCAGGCATTTCCTCAAAATGACTAAGAAAAAAGTTGAGTATAAATATTGATCTCATCTAGAGAACAAGAAACCCCAATATGTATGTTCTCGACAATCCTCGATTTAATAGAAATGTCGAGAGGCATTGTAGTAGTGATGTTTCCCATATTACTTGTTGGGTCCCTATAATACTAGTGATTACCCCATTACTGTTGTAGTTGTACCCCTTATTAATATTGTTGTACCCTATTGTTCCCATATTGTTATTACTAGGCCCCATAGAATCCCTCTATTGTTATTTTTGTGGCTTATTATTATTATTGTTAGGTCGGCTAGGTTATATTGTGACTCCTTAGACTCCTATATATAGAAAGGAGGTTTTATCATTTCAATCATCCAAGAATTTTTCATTTATGTAATGTAAAAGAGGTTGCCCCCTTGAAGAGGCTGAATTCTAAGGCGTTGATCTATCTTTTCTATCTTTTCTTGAGCTGGTTTCATAACATTTGGTATCGGAGCTTCGGATTCTAGGGTTTCGCTGCTCCAAACAGGTCATCGTGGAATTTGCGCTATAACATTTTTTCTGCGATGTTTCAGAAGCTAAAAACAAAACCCATTTGAGAATAAATCGCACTGAATCTCAGGTCCGAATTTCAGATCTTTTTGTGCTATATTTTCGGAGATATGAACTGAAGAAGTTGGTCCTTTTGCAGAATCTTGAATTACATTCAAAACAGGTGATCTGGGGAAAATCGTCATAACTTTCTCTCTGAGCATCAGATTGGAATTTCGTAAGAAGGTACAAAACGAGGACGGACTGTAGTTTCAGGTATATATTTTTCAGAGCCAAAAGTCAAAACAGGGACACGTGGCACGTTGTACAAGTTAGCTCTACTAAATTAGTCTATAATCAAGTCACTGTGGGAGATTTGGCATAACTCTTCATTGGAGAATCCAATTGGGGTCAGACTGGTGGCATTGGAAAGAGGACACAGAGGGATACCACAGGTTGCAATTTCTAAATTGGATGATTCGAAATTATAGAGATACATCAGAGGCAATATCGATCTTCTAGAAAGTGAAAAAAGTAATCGATGCCACGAAGAAAGAAAATGGAAACACCTAGTAGGCGACCTAAAAGCTTTAGCATGACTCATGAAGAAGAGGAAGGAATGCAACATGATATATAAAAATTACAAGACCAAGTGCAACAAGTGTCACTTTCACAAAACGGTGTAGAAGCTAAGATGAATGACGTGGAAGCTAAGATGGATGTTTTGAAGATAGATTTGAGGACAGACATGGAAGAATTGAAGATAAATATGAATAAGTTGCTACAAGAAAGGGTCACTAAGGGTGAAAGGGTAGTAAAGGACACTCATGATGAGAACAAAAGAAATGTTAATCATGATTCCGTAGACTCTAATGTTGGATCGGAGACCCACCATATTCCAAAAATCGATAT
>APFE030436497.1:0-11503 GCA_000404065.3 Pinus taeda | reverse complement strand
TACAAAACAAACATTACTGCAATACAATCATCAACTTAAACTTGCATCATAATTCATTAAACAACCCAATACTGAATCACTGAAACCCTGTCATTAAAAACACAGAACCCAAACCAGAGACCAGAACTCTGTAACAACCACCAGAATCAGCAGCAACCTGAGATATCAAACTTTATCATGCATACGCTACTGCACTTTACCGAAACCGCGTGTATACGCACTTTCTCCAAAGGAAACCCGCGTAAAGATCTAGAAATGATTACTTATGCCTCCACTGTCAGATCCGACCCTTGCCATACTTCCCGAACAGACAACCAGCAATACCAGATCCTCTCACTTCGTCAGACACCCAATGCTCACTCTCTTTTCCACATCTTGGCCTAATGATCTTCTCCTTATATAGGTTTAGGCCTCTCTCAATACCATGGTCCAAAACCATAACAAACCAATACCATCAACCTCGAAACTAGGGATCAACACGTTCATCGAGACACCATGGTCCAAAACCATAGGCACAACTTCCAAGGACTAACTGCCACGGACCAAGGGTACTTTTCACATGTACGCGCTTTTACTGAATCAAACCTGCGTGTATACGCGGATTCTCCTTGATAAACCTGCGTATATCTCTTTCTTGTCCTGCTGTACTCAGATCTGTCCTCTGATTAAGTTGCCATCAACTGGACCAAACTCTGAGCACCTGTACCAACCTCTGAGTGAGTTGCCATCAAGGACAACACTTGAAACATAATGCCAACAGTTTTCATAACTTCCACCAGGTTTTGGTTGTCAAAAAGGGAATAAGTGTCATCATGTGATGTTGACAAATGTTGATGTGTGACGAAAATTTCTAAATGCATTTTTTTGAGGTCAAAATGTAAGTCTTGACACTAAAAATTAAACCTAAGACATTATGTTAAAAAAACTAAATTCTAACTCTAAATCCATGTTACAAACCTAACACCTAAAACCCTAACACATTAACCTAGGACCTAAAAGCATGCATTAAAAATCAAATGCATTAAAACTAAGTAAAAAACCCTCTCGGGCCATGACAATACATTAAAAACTATTATATAAACAATAGAATACCAACCAATCACTTAACCCTGTCCCTAACTGCATCAGAGTTAAACATCAACATGTGAACAAAAGTGGCTATGGTTAGCAGGTGTCGAGGGTAATCGTGCAGAAACCAGATAGTGACAGGTCATGTGATAGGTAGCGGCATCAGTGACAATTAACGGAACTGATGGAGCGCTAACATCGGGTTAAATCACATGTACATATGCTCTGTTAGTGCTCCTCTACCTAGTTAGCTGGACACTAACAGTTTTCAAGTTATTATAAGGTTGCAAATGGGTTTTTTGGTTTGGAATGTTTCTATTTATAATTACACCTAGGCCTATGTGACATTAACTCTTTGAACTAAAAACCTGAACTCATCCCTAAAGTCGGCACATACATTTTAAAGTTGGGAAGTAGAGGTTAGAGTGAATTTGCAGGGCTATAAAGCCAGTTTGGTCCATTGAAGAGTTAATGGAGTGGTTTTAGAGTTTTGTATGCAAATTCTGGAGGATATAGGATGATTTGTTTTTAGTGTAATGGGAGCATCCAGAGTCAGAATTGGGAACTATGATAGGCGTTGGAAAGCTAATTCAGAGAGCTTTCATGTCAAAGTGACTAGGATTTAATGTGTTCACAATCAGTCTCATTAATTTGCTGTGTAATTGAACTCCTCTGATTTGATCCTAATAAAGTGGCCACCCATCTTGAAAGTGAACCCAAAGATGTAGTCCATCAGGGACAAACTTCGTAATCAATCTTGTTGACCTATATCGATGTGTTTTTTCTTCTCTTCACTTCTATTTAAATATTGCTTATGTTTCTCATCTATTGTAAAGTAATTCCTTTCAAACAGTTCTCATGGTTAATCACTTTAAGGTAACATTTGATTCACTAATGGCATTAATCATTTCTACTTCAGTTTAACATATAATCATTTCAGATCAAATAATTTGGTATCAGAGCAAGTTGTGTTTGTAGAAATTTTCTAGTGAATGTTAACTAGGTCTAATTCACAATGTGGAGAAGGAATCCTTGAGCAGATTAATCTAGATATTGGAAGCTGAAGAGTCATTCATTAGTCAACCATGACAAGATCTGCTACAAGTGAAACTCTTGAAACTAAGATGAGTGAGGAACAGTTTGAGCAAGCATTATTAAGTATAGAAATGATATTGGGAGAACTATATGAAGATAAGAAGCCAAGAGATGTAGCTTCTTCTTCAAATACATCGAAGAAGGACAAAGGTAAAGGTAAGGCTGATAAACCTCCTACACCTCCATCATCTCCACCATCTTATTCTTCTTCTTCTTCCAGTTCAGAATATGAAACAAAAAAGAAACCTAAGAAAAAATATCTTTTGAAACTTGATGTAAAATTTGAATTACCTATTTATGATGGAAAAATGAATCCTGTAGGTAGAACTTCTGACATTAGTTCAAGTTCTAATTCTATTTCATCTTCATCAAACATAAATCCTTTAAATGAGGATAAATGAGTTGAACTATTTCACATAAGGATAACTTCTAAGCAAACAAAGATAGATATAATGTTTGACAATGCATCACAATCAAATTTAATATCTAAATATTTAGTTAAGAACATGGGTTTGGAGACACTAAATCATCCAAGACCATACCCATTTGGTTGGATGAATAAATCAACTCAGATAAATGTCACAAAGCAGTGTGAGTTAAAATTTGCCATTAAAGCTAATTACATTGATGAAGTGGAATTATATGTGGTTCTTGTAGACATATGCGGAATTGTCTTAGTAAGTCCTTATCTTTATGATCATGATGTAGTGTTTTATAGAAGAGAGGATAAATATCACCTTAAGAAAGATGCGGTTGAATTTATTGTTAGGGCACATAAAAGTAAAACAAACTTGAATTTAGTTGTTGCTAATCATATGAAGTCATTAATAAGATCAAATAAGATATTTGTACTGATGTGTATAAAAGAAAAACATAAGGATCTAAATGATACTTGTTCAACTTGTGAGTCTCAGTTTAAAAGTAGTTTGGTCAAAGAGGTAGAAGTTTTTCTAGTTCTATTTAAAGAACCAAACCATCTTACACATAAGCAAAGAATACAACATGATTTAGAGTTCATGTCCAAAACTCCTCTTCCTAATGTTAGATTGTACGATTTTAGTCCAAGTTCTAGAGTGATAAATTACAGGGATGCACATGAGTATCACGGGAAGTTAGTGTTACACCTCTCTTGTATTGTATCACCTTTTCATGTTTCAAATAGTTTTTAAGCCTCTTTTCAAGTGGAGAGGAATCCTATTTATTTTCATATCAAAACATTTTCTAAAGCAATGTCAAAGTATCCAGTACATGTAATGGAAACTTATGCATTAAGGGAAAATTTTAATCAATGGAAACATCATCTAATGGGTGAGGAAATAGTGACTCAAACAAATCAACAACCACTTCAATACTTTCAAAGTCAAACTAAGTTGCAGCAGTCTTGAAATTAGAGTTTGATGGGTATATTGCAGCAATTTCGCATAGTAACCAGGAATCAGGAAATTATCTCAAGTCATGTAGATGGTATGATGTTAATAATTTCTTTGAATGTTTTTATCATTTCAGAAAATAAATTGTTATTACATATCCATAATATTAAACAATATCCTATAGAGACTATTTTCAAAGATGTTTATGAGTCACTAATTCATGGTACTTCATGGAAAGAAGTGAATTTCCATAGTCATAATAGGTCGTTTAACCATCTATGGAAGTTGTGCATACTGCAGATGGATGAAACAGTTCATAGATTCAAATTACACCTTCATTAACATCATCAGGGTCATCACTTTCGGGTTGTTTGTCGAATGTATTGGTACATCATCAAGGCAAGGTCAAGAGTGATGGAGCTCTAGCCTCGCCTACTATCTGTCTAGTCAAAATTTTGTGGTCCAAAAGCTTCCAAGTGGAGAGGATTGATCCAGGAGGACCTTGTCAGTCCATCGTGAGTGGAGTCTTCATTGGTTCAAATTAAAAGTGGTATTTAAATGATAATGGTCGATAAGGTCTTGAACTTTATCAAATTCTCCAATGATCATCGTTAGCATTCAATATCTGGTATCTTCAGCTTTGACAATGATGTTAATGGTTCATATTATTTTCATGATGTTCAATGGATATGGTGTTTGGTACTTGGTTGTGGACATGTGGTTGTCATTACTTCCACCATTGTTTGGTAGTCAAAAAGGGAACATGTTTCATCATGTGATGTTGACAAATATTGCTTTGTGACGAAAATGTGTAAATGGGTTCTTTTGATGTCAAAATGTATGTATTGACACTAAAAGCTAAACCTAAGAGATTATGTTAAAAAACCTAAGTTCTAACACTAAACCCATGGTACAAACCTAACACATTAAACCCTAACACATTAACATAGAACCTAAAACCATGAATTAAAAATCAAATGCATTAAAACTAAGTCAAAAACCCTCTTGGGCCATGACAATACATTACCAACCATTGTATAAATAATACAATACCAACCAATCACTTAACTCTATCCCTAACCACATCGAAACCAGTCAAAGTTAAACATCAACATGTGAATAGAAAAAGGCTATTGTTATCCGGTGCCTAGGGTAACCACCCAAAAACCAAACAGTCACAGCTCATGCAATAGGTAGCAGCATCACCAACTGTTAACAGAATCGATGAATGACTAGCCGTGGGGTTAACTCACCTTTACACATGCGTTGTCAATGCTCCTCCACCGATTAGCTGACTACTAATAGTTTTCGGGTTATTATAAAGTTGCAAGTGGGTTCTTTGGTTCAAAATTTTGTTATTTGTAATTACACGTACGCCTATTTGGCACTAACTCATTACACTAAAACCCTAAACTCATCGCTAAAGTCAGCACATACATTCTGAAGTTGGGAAGTAGAGGTTAGAGTTCATTTGCAAGGTTATAATGCTAGTTTGGTTCATTGAAGAGTTAATGGAGTGGTTTTAGAGTTTTTTTAAGTAGATTATGGAGGATATAAGCCGATTTGTTTTCAGTGTAATGAGAGCATCCGAATTTATACTTGAGAACCATGATAGGGGTTGGAAAGGTAATTCAAAGAGATTTCTTCTGACAGTGACCAAAGGTGCATGTATGCATAATTAGTCTGGTTAATTTGCTATGTAATTGAGCTTCATGGATTCAATCTTAATAAAGTAGTCACCCATCTTGAAAGCGGACCCAGAGACGTAGCCCATTAGGGATGAACTCCGTAACCAATCTTGTTGTCTGGTATCACTTTGTTTTGCTACTTTTCACTTCTTTTTATATCTTTCTTATGTTTCTCATCTATCATAAAGTTTTTTGTTTTAAACAGTTCTCAAGGTTAAAGAAATTTAAGTTAAGATTCATTTCACTAATGGAATTAATCAATTCTACTTCAGTTTAACATATGCACATTTCATCTCAGGCAATGATATTGTGAAAAAGAATATTCTAGTTAGTGTAAAGTTTTCTTCACGATTGTCTAAAAGGTATGACTTTACTATTGAGTTAAACTCACTTTAACATATCATTCTACCTTTTTCTTGGTTGGAATGATATCATTTCATTAAAGTAGGGGAATTTTATAGGACTTTGGTAGTAGGTTCTAACTTTGAGTTTTTATTCTTCAAACTTTACAATTAAGAAAGGAGTAGATTATTTAAAGGTTTTTGGAGAGTCTATGATGGTCAAAAATTGGGCTGAAAGGTATTATAGATATCACAATATCAAAATATTGCCTTTCTTGGAAGAAATATCAAGATCATACTTATTTTTCATTGTTTCTCATTTATAGGGAACTCAATACTCAAACAAATAATATTTCTAAGGAAGTTTACAATTGAATTTTGGGACCTGGTTGATCAAAGAAAAACAAAATGATTAGCTCTATAAATGACACTGCTAATAAAATTTTGCAATTTTCATTTTGGTTCACACGCTTCATCAACATTTTGTGGGAATTTCTTATATTTCTAGGCATTCATACTATCTCACATTGTGGTTATATGTATAGAGAATAGGTTTATGTTTTACTTAATTTCAGAGGAAAATATTGATCTTTTATTCAAAGGAAAAAAAAATATGTTTTATCTTAGGATAATATTTCTTCGAAATAGATTAAATTTCTCAAAAATATAAATATTAATTTTAATGAGAACTTTCAAAAAATTGTTAGACTTCAAGAGATTTGATTTCTCTTTCTTAATAATATTATGGTGGAAGATGAACCACAGAGGGTGATCTCAAACTTGATTTTCTCAAATACAATATTACTCACAAAACCTTGAATGCCAAAATATATATATTATAATATATATATAATATAATATATAATATATATATATACATATATATAAATATATATATATAATATTATATATATGTCACTTTTTTATCTCTAGAATATCTTCCTTTTATTTTTACTACAAACATTTTTTCTTTGACAATATTATATATATGTTCTAAATCAAATGTTTTTTAAGTAAATAATATAGAGGCCTAATAGTAAAAATGGTTAGACTCTAAACTCATTAATAGAGTGTCACAATTGAGTCAATTGAGCTAACCCTTGAGGCTATGAAAAAACCATTTATAGTAATAAAAATATATATATACAATTTCAAATCACTTTAATATATTTTAAATAATTAATTTTTTTGAATAACATTTTCATATGCTAAGCTCTACTTGGAGGATGTTGGAAAATTTTAAAACAATTTTATACTTAATTCAAACATTGCCTATTTTTTAATATTATTTTTATATTCAAAATTATACTTACACAACGTGTTTGTAATTATTTGTTAACATGACCAAATAGACTATATGGATACTAAAATTGCAATATGAGTTAATATATGATAAATATAAAAGTGTTAATTCATTACACATCTTCGTTGCTCAAATTAAAAAGTAATAAAACCCTTTTTTTGAGTGCAAAACCTGAGGAAAGGTTTGCACCTTAAGACACTTCATCCCTCTCGGCACTTAATACATTTAGGGTTAAGGTGGATCTAGGATCGTTTAAGTCATGCATGGTAATGAAAAATTTGTTGAACATATAATTATTTTGATAATTATGAAAATGTTAAATATTTCTAATATTATTTTGGTCAACTAAACTTTAAATTCGCTTAGTTACTGATGAGAGAACATTAGTAACTTGAATAAAAAAAAATTGTAAATAATTTTTGCATCCAAAGTGAATGTAACAATGTTGAATGATAGAAAATTTGAATAATAATAATGTAGTCAATTATAGACAATCTTCAATGTGATCAATCTCAAATTATTTTCTTCTAGTGTTCTTATTGTCACGCCTATTGGTTTCTCCATCTTTCTTATCATTATTATTTCTTATTGGAAACATTTTTCTCTGTGTCTTTATTCATCCCACCCTCTCTCACCTCCTCCAACTCTATCTCCCTCTCCCCTTACCTCTCTCTCAAGTCCTATCTCTCTTCCTTTCTCTCTCTCACTTTGTCTAGCACATCCCTCCCCCTGCCCCCCATCAAGAACACACTCTCTCTCCACTCTCAAACGTTCTCACTATCTCCCTCCCTCTATCCTCTCTCTCCCCCTCTCTCTCCCCTCCATATATATGTATCCATATATCTCTATCTTCCCCTTCTTTCCCTATCTCTACTCTCTCCTTTTCTCTTTATTCTCTTGTCTCCTCTTTCTCTCATTCCATATTCATATCTTAATTGTCACTCTGCCTCTCTCTGTTTACCTATTTCTCTCAATATCTTTTTTCTTCCCTCTCTCTCTTTCCTCCTCTAAATCCACATTGCACGAAATTTTAGACTAAATATGACCTTGAAAATTTCACTCAATTTTCATCTCATGATATATTCACCAATCAAAATCCTTTAAATTCAAAAAGGGGTACATGTAAACATTTTGGAGGGAAAAGAAGCAAAAATACTTTCTTTAATTGTATTGATGAGTTATCTCATTATAGGTTTACTCGAATTTCAGACTTAGAATCTCATTGGATGGCAAATTAAATTCCACTTCGAACGAGTACCCATTATGCATACTTTTGAGAAGACCCACATTGATAAAAAACGAAGATACATTAAAAAGTTGTTTTGAACACATTTTTTTAATGTATATTCATTTTTTATCAATCCGTGTCTTCTCAAAAGTATGCACAATGGTACTTGCTCGATGTGAAATTTAGTTCCACATCCAACGAGTCTATATCCATGAAGTTTGAGTAATCCTATAACGAGATAAGCCAAAAATACAAATTAAAAAGTAGTATTCTTTCTTGTTTTCTAATACAAAAATTATTAACACTTATTTTTATTATTTTAACAATTAAATTTTAATAATTTTCCATTGGAGACAATTTTATGCCTGAGATTTACTCTAATTTCTCGTCCTCCATTCCTCCCTAATTATATCTCTCACCTCCTCTTCTTTCTTCCTTCCCTCTCTTTCCCTCTCTCCCCACCTCTCTCTCTCCCCCACTCTTGCTCCCCCATCCCCCCACCCCCCATAAGAAATTGGTTCCCTTATTGTGCTCATAGCCTAATAAAGTATAAATTAAAAAAAACATAATTTTTGATTGTAAAAATATTGAACCTATATTTTGGATGAATCAATGTCAATAGGAAAGAAACAATAATAAAAAACTTAAAAGCATCATGCACTATCTTTCCTCGATCATTCTTAGTCACTTTTATTTCTCTTTTTACACAAATACTTTCTTAAGATGCATCTATCTGAGTTATTTATAATATTAGTTACATTATATAAAACTCACATATGTATATATAAAAATTATTCTATCTTTTAATTTTATTAAAGCCTCAATTTAAACTCAATTGGAATATTCTTTGTATTCACGATGATGGAGGTATGGAGGATTTAGATATACCTGAAAAGTAATTATAAACCACATCTAGTCGTGATGATGAATGACACTTTTTGGTTCGAAACAAATCGGCCAAAAAAATTCTCTCATGTGATTTCTACCGAAAGACTTCATTTAAACCTTTTTGTTTATAGATTCAATTAGAAATGCCAAAAAATAAAATAAAATTAAAATATTTATAAAATATTTTGATTGTGAAACAAGTTATGGTTTTTGGGCGATGTGGTATTCGGATAAGTCAATGGTATTGGCTAATTAGTTTGATTAAACGATGGTATTGCCCATGGTATTATGATTCTTTTATCTAATTTTTTTCGTAATATTGTAAATAAAAACAAAATTAAAATATAACAAATTAAATTGTATTATTTTTATTACTTTCCTTGAACGAGTTTATTGCACTAAAAAATACAAAAAAAAAGGTGGAAGATTATGTTACTTTCTAAAGTTAATATTTTTAGTAATAATATAGTCGGCATTAAAAATGTTGACATACAATCTTTCTTTCATTACATTTAATTGCTACACATATACCATATAGTAGGTTGTAGAGCATGCAACAACCACATAAACTAAATGTCTAGTAAAATATCAATATGAATCATTACATGATAAATATAAAAAGTTACTTCATTATACATATCAGTTGTTAAAATTAAAAAGTCATAAAAATACATTAAATTGTAACACATTTGAAATTATTAATATTATTAATATTAATTACAAAAAAATATATATTGGTTAAACATATATAAATTTAAAAACATATTTAATAGGATTCTTAACTATGGATATTCACCCCTATTTCTATAGGCAAAGCACTCTCCCTAAGCTCGAAGCTCCTTTAGCAATCAAAATTGTACCCTCTTTGACCCAATTTTCCTCTTGAGCGCATGGGAACATTACAAAGACATGAAGCTTTTCCCTTAAACCCTTAAGAGTGCTACAAATCACCATCTTTTCCTTACGGTTCATGGGAACATCACAAAGGCATGACACTCCATCCATTATGCCATTCAACATGAAAACATGTGCCCTCCCTTTTCTTTATTGCATAGGCACACTTTGAAGATCCGAAGCTATATTTTCTTCATCCTTCATTCTTCCATAGTGTGAAGGTGTTCCCTCCCTGTCTGCTAGGGTTCATGGGCGCATAGTGAAGACCTAAAGGCCTATTTTCCCTTTTCTTTGACCCTTCAGAGTGCTACACTATAACATCAATGACCTTTTCCTCTTTTTTGAGCATGTGAGTGCACTATGAAGCTTTGAATAAGCATGCATGTCCCCTTCATGGTTTGAGAGATCTTGTTATGAAACCAGCTCAAGAAAAAGATAGAAAAGATAGATCAACACCTTAAAATTCAGTCTCTTCGAGGGGGAAACCTCCTTTAAATTACATAATTGAACAATTCTTTGTTGATACAAATGATAAGACATCCTTTTTGTATATAGGAGTCTAAGGAGTCATAATATAATCAGAGCCGACATGACAATAATAATGTAAGGGGACAATAATAACAATAGTGGGCTTCTATGGGGCACAATAGTAACAATATGGGGACTACATGGATACAACAATATAAAAAGGGGGTTGTACTACTAACAATAAGGGGTTACACTAGTAGTATAGGTGCCTAACATGCCCTCTCCTTCAAAAAGTGTTGTCCTCAACACTTGAGTAGTTCTTGATGCTTCTGTAGAATATTCTTGTCCTCCCATGTGGAATCTTCAGTGGGTAACTTCTTCCACTTGATGAGATACTCTGAAATTGATCGATTCCGTAGCTATCGGGTTCTTATTTCTATGACTGCTCCAGGTTCCAATATGATTATTCCTTCCTCATCAAGTTCTGGCAATATTGTTTGAATTTGGATCTTCTGCAACTTTTGAATGAGTGGCCACACTTCTTCGTCCTTCTTCCATTCATCCCTTGCTTCTTTTATCCAATCTGGTTGGATAATAGAAATAGCACAATACAATGCTTCCACATCCTCATCCTTGAAGAGTCTTCCCATTCGGTAAGGTCGCCATTTTTTAAGTGCATGTAGTATTGCCAACATTTCCTTCTCATAAATAGCTTGCTTGAGATGCAGCAGTAAAAATACCCAATCACCTACATCAAAACATTTTTCACTACGATGTTCATCTACCTGTTGTTTCATTCGATTTTGCACCAAAGTGGCATTGTCCTTTAAAAGTTGGAGAACTTGTTGTTGATGCTCGATGTGATCTTTCACTGCTTGAACCTTTTTCTTCTTGATATGTCCTTCTATCTCTAGATTTTGGGGAGTGGTAATTTCTTCCAATCCTTTACAAGATATGGGCGGATTCATTTCTTGATGCTCGATGTGATCTTTCATTCTTGAACATTTTTCTTCTTGATATGTCCTTCTATCTTGATAGTTTGAGGAGTGGTAATTTCGACCAATGAATTACAAGATATGGTTGGATTCATTTCTTCTTTCTCGATGTGATCTTTCACTTCTTGCACCTTTTCTTCTTGATATGTCCTTCTATCTTGAGAG